>JAGFPH010002119.1:120263-131875 GCA_018207615.1 Philaenus spumarius
TATATACAATTTTTAATGACATGCCAAAACGTATTCTGGGGACCATGATCGGTGCTCATTTGCTACTCCCGACCTTGGGTCTTAGCATAAGGGCCACTGCAATAGCTCATTTTTACTAAGGAAATTCTCTAATAAGACCGACATTAGTAAAAACGAAAGTGTATACAAACGATATTCTAGTCGCGCTCGAGCGCTTTACCAATGTAATAGCATAGGCCAGCCTTCTCAAGGTAGGCTCCGCTCACTGGGTTCGATGATTTTACTCGAGTGATATTGCACACCCTTAAGGGTCTACTGTAGTGGCAGTCATCTTGGATTTTTATCCCATAAGAGCAATGTTAAATTTCAAACCATTTATTTCGTTTACTTTTTATCATAAAATTGTTTGCAAGGTCTCATTTTAAGCACAGTCCACAATACGCATCCGTCTTGCAATTTACATTTTTTTAAATGCTTTTGATTTGTTATGTAATTGACATTTTGTAAGTACAAAGTTTGATTTTTTTTCCTAACACAATACAAAATTAATAATGAAAAATAATTTGCAAGCCGGATCCGAAATTTTATGAAGAGTATTCAGTTTTTTATTCAACACTGAATTATAAAAGATAGACTTATAAAGTGGTTTGAAATGAGGCAATGTCAAAGCGTTCAGCTGCAAGAATTGCACTGTTTAGATAGGGATACAGTGAGAAGCGGTTGCGTTTCCGGTTGCTTTCTCGTTTACTGGAGCAGACCCTTAAGGCTAAACACCCCGGCAGTAGTTCCAAATACTGCCGCCACGTAGCGCTTCAAAATTATGAAAATTCATTTTACTGATTACTCGCTTACCGTTTGAGTAAAAATTGGTTTGAAAACTGATTTGTACTTCTAATATGTATCTTTAAGTCGCTATGCTAACAAGTTTTTTGATTTTTTATTTAATAAAAAAAATTACTTTGTAACTGCTAAAAGGAATTTTTTTTAAAGAAAAAACTGGTAGTCATTTTGAAGATTTGATGGAGAAATGAATTAATAATTTTTCAGACTGGAGATCGAACTAGTGGTTCCGACGGAATCGATTTTGCAAGGTTTATCTCTAGTATTTTTTCTCGCGAATCCCCCCCCCCAACCCGCTCGCCATCAAATAAATTCATACCGCCACGCGCACGCTCAGTGACGACTCGCACCGGGAAATGCTTCTGTTTCCCATATATTGTTGAAGAGCATTACATGTATTGTTTTTCCTGCTCGTCCCACTTGGTTGTTATAAAATATTAATTCAGCATACGTAACCACAATATTGGTATGTTTTGCATACTTTTACTAAGATATGTTTCTTGTATATACAGGATGTTTCGTAATGACTATGTAATATTTTAGGATATGATTCAGCACATAAGAATTAGAAAACACATCAATTGGACATGTGTCCGAAAACGCTTTGTTTTCTCCCAGGGCTCTATAACAAGGGCTATACCATTTTGATCATTTACCGTGACCCAGTATCGATCGCCTATGACGTCACCATGCTGATACACGCTAGCTGGTAATATTTGAGTAGTGCGTGCGCAGTCGTTAACTCGCTGTTTTAACTCGACGGAAAGGCTTCAGTAAAATAAAATTTTGATATTCTTAATCTAAATAAAGTACGGATTCCAACAGTATAAAAAACTTTTATTTTAACAGGTACTTCGAATTTTAATAATTGAAAATATTTGAGAATTATCACAGACTGACATGAAAAAGTTACTAAGCGAGGAAATTTTTTATTTTTGGGTTATAAACAAACTTCCAGCGGGAAAGTTGTAGCCAATGAATTGATCTAAACTATCCAATTCACCGATTTGTGATAAAATGATTACAAATATGTGATAATTCTCAAATATTTTCAATTATTAAAATTCGAAATACCTGTTAAAATAAAAGTTTTTTATACTGTTAGAACCCGTACTTTATGTAGATTAAGAATATCAACATTTTATTTTACTGAAGCCTTTCCATCGAGTTAAACAGCGAGTTAACGACTGCGCACGCACTACTCAAATATTACCAGCTAGCGTGTATCAGCATGGTGACGTCAGAGTGAAACTGGCGGCACAGTGCCGAGATCAAAGAAACGGTTTAGCCCTTGTTATAGAGCCCTGGTTTTCTCCATAGCGGCCATTTTGTTTTTTCACTAAATAATTTGTATCTAGGGAACGGTTTGACCGATTGAATTAAAACTTGACATAAAGTTTACCTAACAATGATATATTTTAAGTAAAATAAGCGATTATATCCATTAATGCGTTTTAAAATGGTGACTGTTAAAAAATTGCAAACCTGAATTACCCAAAACCATACATTTTTATAAAAAGTTTCAAGTCATCTTTTTTGTAGTCCTTTTTATTCTGTATCGGCTCTTTAACATAACTATTATCCGTCATCCGATTGTTTTTACAGTAACACTATCCGATGATAAATCAAAAGGGCTATAAAAAAGATGTCTTGACATTTTTTTGTTAAAATGTACTGTTTTTGGGTAATTTGGGTTTGAAATTTTGAAACAGTCGCCATTTTAAAACGCATTGTTTATTTTAAATAGATCATTGCTAGGTCAACTTCATGTCAAGTTTGAACTCAATCGGTCAATCCGTTCGGTAGATATGAATTATTTTGTAAAAAAACACATACAGACAGTCAGACGACAAAGTACAGTAGACCAAGTTTTCTATTGTGAAATTTATTTGTCTCGATCCCAGGATTAATTCATTTTAATTAATTCATTTTAAACAGTTGTAGACACATTAAATTAAATACACAGATTAAAAACGTTTAACACACCTTATAATTAAATTAAACATAAGTTAGATGAAATTGGCTACATAAATATGTTTACATCAACAGAGGAGATACACTCTTTAACTATTGGTGAGCATTTGAATTACATTTCTTTATTTGTTCGTTTTCATCATTTCGCACAAAAACGTAATCGGATCATAAACGTCTTGAGCTGTGTGTTGTTTGGGAGCTGCGAGCCGCGAGGATGGGTTGTATGTGCCTGTGAGGAGAGAGAGAGAGGGAGAGAGAGAGAGAGAAGGCGCTACGTCGCGTCGCGTCGGTGCGTGCGCGTGTCAGTTAACTCTGTTCAACGAGTGACACAACGTTGGAACTAAAAACGCGTTTCTGACAAAACCGTTCAACCGATTTGTTTGAAATAAACTTTAAAATTATTCAAAAAAATTTGCCCTAAAAATGACTACCTGTTTTAGTCAAATTTTGACTTATTTTAAAAGTTATTAATTGTAAAAATTTATTAAGTAATGTTTTCGAAAATTAGAAAGCATAGCGCCTTTAACAACTTTATACTGATTACAAAACAGTTTTATTTTTTTAAATCGGATAAAAAATAAATGAGTAATCAGTAAAATTAATTTGGCCACGACAGTGCTGCTATCTATTGGGCTAAAATCAACTTTTTTTGTACTGTTTAGCCTTAACTGTTGCTATTCTTTAGTAGGCTAACTGCTATTCAGTATATTACAAAGTCGGCTCCAGGAGGAGCTATGGTCCAGAACGAGAACCTAAGAAATTAAGTAAATATTACCTGCATTAAGAGCTTTGTACTGAAGAAAAATATAGATCCACGAATTGATTGACGAGGCTTTAAAATTTAAGAACTAAAACTAGTAAAAAACTAATTTTAGCAGGGGAAGGGGCTCGCTCTTTCTTTCGACCGGGTTTCAATTAAAAAGTTTGTAAGACTTTGCTTAGTTGAAATTAACCCTTTTCTCCTCTCACACACCTTTCAATGTCCTCTTCAACTAGAAATTCCTATGCTTGCTGTTTCCTCGCCTCCAAATTTTGCTTGTGGTTCTCAATGCTTGCGCACCTGATCTGAATGAAATTTGCCTAAAACCGACATTTCAGAGCAATAGATTTAATTTATTAAAACTATAAGATTTTTTTTAAATTGTTTTTTATGAACCAGTCAAGTACATGGTTGAAAACATTTTTGTTCGTGATTCAATATTCAAATTTGACTATTTTATTGTTTGCTAGGTCTCTGCTCTCTGTGTAGGCCCACGTAATTTGTTTGCCACTTTCACGATTTTACCTGAGTTTTAAATAGTCTCCATCCATGATAAAAAGTTAATTGAAAAATAGTTTCAACTAATATGCACTTATTTATCTAAATCTATACTAATATTATAAAGAGGTAACGGTAAAATTTGTTTGTTTTGTTTGTTCGTATGTAGGGAGTAGGCCTAATCTCTGGAACTACTGAACCGATTGAAAAAATGTTTTACTAATAAAAAGCTCACTATACCTGAGTAACATAGGCTATAATTAATTTTGATAAAAACATTTTTTATTTCAATATTTTTTTAAATTTAGTCGGAAAAAGTCTTAGGTTAGGCTTAGACTGATGAATTACCATATCAACCAATTGAATAAAATAACAGATAAAACAGCTGTTTGTTCTAATATTTCCACTAACACCTGATTTCACACTTTGAAGCAACTATTTGTATTTCCAACTTTTAGGTTAGGTTTGTAACTGGTGTTATAAAATAATACGAAATAAATTTGATTTGCACATTTAACATTATTTACCATCTTAGCTTTGGGGTTATTATTAATCCTACACCTTTATTACAAAGAAAACATTTAACTTGATTATGTGTATAGAAGGTTCCAACGGGGTTGGCGTGCGGAGCACGCAGGGGTTTCCTCTAGTTATTAATAAAACTATCTCGTATTCAGTTTTAACCGTTATTAGAGCCATTCAAAAGTTAGTTTAACACTTAAGGGTCTGCTCCAGTAAACGAGAAAGCAACCGGAAACACAACCGCTTCTCACTGTATCCCTATCTAAACAGTGCAATTTCTTGCAGCTGAACGCTTTGACACTGCCTCATTTCAAACCATTTTATAAGTCTATCTTTTGTAATTGAGTGTTGAAAAAAAACTGAATAATCTTTATAAAATTTCGGATCCGGCTTGCAAATTATTTTTCATTATTAATTTTTTGTGTTAGGAAAAAAAATCAAACTTTGTACTTACAAAATGTCAATTACATAACAAATCAAAAGCATTTAAAAAAATGTAAATTGCAAGACGGATGCGTATTGTGACTGTGCTTAAAATGAGACCTTGCAAACAATTTTATGATAAAAAGTAAACGAAATAAATGGTTTATAATTTAACATTGCTCTTGTGGGATAAAAATCCAAAATGGCCGCAACTACAGCAGAGCCTTAATATTTTTTAATACAGTTTAATTTTTCCTGTCCCCTGGACGCATAGTATGTTCCCTTCGAAAATGGTATATGAAGCGGTTCTTATAACCGCCATAAGAAGTTACACGGGTGTGGGTAAGATACAGAGATATGTGGCGTTATTAGCAGGGCTATAGAATACAAGGGCTAGACCAGTCCGCCAAGGAAAGCGTTCCCGTGCTGCCACTGTGATGACGTCACGGTGGTACCTCTTGCTCCATTCCCACCGCTTCTCATAAGTATTCTTTGCTACAATAATTTCAATTTCTTAGCAAACCTGTAACATTTTTATGAAGCGCTCTTCTTTAACTTTAGTATTGACACTACACAAAGCAATAAGTAGACTGTAAGCAATTAGTCTAAAGATGTAAGAAGAAGACAGAGTTACAATAAAACTAATTTGTAGGTAATAAACCGTTGTAGTGTACTAATGTTAGCATACTTTTAATTTGATTCTCTGAAACATTTCTGAAAACTAAATACGAAATTGAACAAAATGTGTCACATTATTGAAAATAATTGTATTTATTACAATAAACCACCAAAACTTGAATGTCATACTGCAGTTTAATAAAACATGTGTAATACTTATAAAATAAAACACATAAAAGTTATAAATACTTATAAATAATGAGTAGCTTATATGCAGATATGCACATAACATAATAATTACTGCTGAGATAAAATGTTTAAAAAATAAAATAAAACTGATTTATAGAAATTTTTCTTCTCTAGGCCTTAGGGAATACTTAATTTAATAGTTGAATTTAAACAATTGAACTATTTAAATTTAAATTGACACTGTGCAATTTAATTTAGTCTAAAAGTTTAACTTAAAATTATGTTTTATTTATTTATTTTTGTCATCAATAATTTTAGTACTCTAGGTTAAATTTGATTATAATTATTTGTATATTATATATTTATTTATATCTAATTATTCTGACAATTTTAAGTGCATTTTGCTAGCAAAGATTTTTTTAAAAACATTTTAACTTTATAGCTGCAGAAGAAATTACTTGAGGACCTTGGTAACTTTTCAACATAAAGTAATCTCGCTTGCAACTCTTACATTAAATAAATAATATTTTATAATGTTTATTTTAATTTGAAGCTGATTACTTCAAATTTGTTGTTTTAAATTTTTAGTTATCAATAATTACTGGTGCTCTAAGTTTAAATTTTATTATTATTTATATATTATATATATATTTGTTTATATCTCATCATTCTGAAAATGTTTGATCTAATGTACTTTGTTGGTAAAAGTGTTTCTTAGAATATTCAAGTAACACTGCAGACAATATTACTTGATAATCTTGGTAATATTTCATAAAGTAATCTCGTCTGCAAAGTAACATTAAATAAATAAATACCTTGCTAAACATATAAGTTATTGTGTATATTGTGTAGTTTTTTAAAGAAATTCATGGAATGCCTCTTCGAAAAAATTAGCATTGAATATGCGTCAAAAGGCGAAAATCTTGCTGAATTATATACCTTCTTTAAAAACGTGTACTGAGCAAAATAATTGCTCAATATTCACCAAACTTGCTAAACATATAATTTAGGTAATTGTGTGTATTGTATAACTTTTTAAAGAAATTCATGGAATGCCTCTTCGAGAAAATTAGTCTTGAATACGCGCCAAAAGGCGAAAATCTCGCGGAATTAAATACTTCCTTTAAACACTTGTACTGAAAAAAATCATTGCTCAATATTAACCAAACTCGCTAAACATATAACTTAGGTGACTGTGTGCATTGTATAAATTTTTCAAGAAATTTGTGTAATACCTCTCCGAGAAAATTAGCTTTAAATATGCGTCAAAAGGCGGAAAATCTGGCGGAATTATATATCTTCTTTAAACACTTTTACTGAACAAAATAATTACTCAATATTCACCAAACTTGGTTAACATATAATTTAGGTGATTGTGTGTGATGTATAATTTTTTAAAGAATTATCGTATGCGACGTTATATCAAATAACACGTGAGAGCTAAGGCGAACCGTGCTTACGCGGCGTGTCATGGTACCAGAGTGACGTCACATAGGAGGGGGGGCGAGAGGAAGTTTGGGACAGTCGGCGAGCGTCAACATCAAAGGAGTGGTCCAGCCCTTGTATTCTATAGCCCTGCGTTATTAGGCCCTATAGCTAACAATTTAGGGTTCCAGATTCCCCCTCCCGGTAAGGCCATCCCATATTAATGAGTCCCGGGACACATCAAAAATATGGCAAGCCTAGTTATTATGCCCCAGACCGTAATCTCCTATCTTGAAGTATACACTTGTTCGAGGTCGTCTCTATTGTAGCCTAGAAGTTGGGCTGATCATATCTGTAGATAATAAACTAACAAACTTTATATTTCTTTTTCGGTAAATACTTCAAACAATTTTACACTCTAAACTTATAGTATTGAAAAAAAACGGTTCGCTTAATAAAAAGATTGGCGATAGAGAGAACTCGTTCTGATTAGAATAATTGACAGAGTTGAAGGACGTGCGCTGACCGCTGGGGGTTGTTGGAGATCAACTAAAGAATTTTTGGCGTACGTGACCAAAGCCATGTAGCAGCCAGCTGTGTCAGATGCCGTCGTCTGTCTGTCTGCCTTGCTGATTGCGCTCGATTTCATTTCTTCTCAACGCTGGAGTGAAAGGTTAGGTTACACTGCGGACTCATCATTGATACGCGCGCGTGAGAGTGGTGTAATGCAGCGTTTCAATTGTCCCACTGATTTACCATGTCGGCGTTTCGCTCTAGGAATAAACATCTTTCTGTGCGTAACTCTTGAAATAGCTTTAGTTTTTTTTTATTTTAACAGAATGTAAAAAAAACCTGAAATCAAGTCGTTACGTGACTGTTGGTCTGTCTCGGTTGTTTTGTTGGTCTGTTGCACAAAATACTTTTTACAGAATTTTAAGAGTCGAACGCGGAATAAAAATCGTTTCAAAAGTTACAAAGAAGAAATAATACGATCACGCACCTGAACCGCTGACGTGAGTTTGGCAAATTTCCAAAATTAAGTTTATAGGCCTAAGTATTTATTGATCCAACTTATTGGTTGGGAAAAAGGTCTATTCACGACGGTGCTGAATAGCTGCAAAATGGTTCGCACGCCATTCCGCTTATTGGGAGTATCTTCAATACACAATGCATTGCGTGCTTCGCACGCCAACCCCACGGTAGAATCCACCACACCGCTTTCAACCGGATACTTTGATCAATTTTGGGGGAACCAAGCGAGTTATAAGGTCGCGTAAAAAAATAAAATGTACAGAATATCCTCCTACATTTATATTTGTAGAAAAAACTCAAAAACAAATTCATTATCGTAGGAAAAATCTAAAAAATAGTTACTTCCGGTCAAAAACGCGCTTCCGATTGTTGGATTCTTTTGGGTAACGAACTCGTCCGAGCGATGTAGACAACCAAGGTGTGTACCAAATTTGAACCAAATCGGTCTTAAAATGCGGCCGCTAGAGTGCGAACACACATATACATATATATAGGGCCTACTGTATATATATATGATTTTCAATGACTCCCCAAAACGTGTTCTGAGGACCATGATCGGTGCTCATTTGCTACTCCCGACCTTGGGTCTTATCATAAGGGCCACTGCAATAGCTCATTTTCCCTATGGAAATTCGCTAATAACACGATCACGCTGATGTAAGTTGAGCGAATTTCCAAAATTTAGTTTATGTGTTTCAGGGTTTCAACCATTTGGGAATTCTAGTCTACTCACGGTGGCGCTGAATAGCTGCCTTCGTATACGAAATATATTCGCAGAATTTTTTGCACCTCAGCCTCCAGCCCCGGCTGCTTCGTTCCGCGTTGATTTTCGAGTTTGCACCTCGATCAGGCCCTCGCATTATGGACTGTTTCTCTTCGCTCGCAGCGGGTAAACTCGCTTTTATGGTATTTTACGTTTGGGTCGTGTGAAAAACAAACTGTGCATAATAATCTCCTATATTAATTTGTTTAGATAAAACCACAAAAAAGTTTTTTTTACAAATTCATTCGAGCGATTTAGAAAACCAATGCGTGGATCAAATTTGACCCAAATCTGACGCAAAATTAGAGTGCGAACACATATATAAATATATATAATTTTTAAAGACCCCAAAAACGTGTTCTGGGGACCATGATCGATGCTCATTACACCGACCTTGGGTCTCACCATAAGAGTCGCTGCAAAAGATCATCTTTCCTATGGAAATTTGCTGACAAATTCTCAAAGTATAGAATAGTAGCATAGATCATGAATAATAAAATAGAGCATGCATGCATACGGGGGCTGTGTGCCGATAAAAAGGTTGTCGGGAAAATAGTGCATGATCGCGCCGCGATGTAGCGCTTGGGAGAAATCACTGGTAGCATTGGTGCTTCACACCGCTTCCGTCGTTTCCCCAATAGATATCGCCACTATCGTCGAATTTCCAGTGGATTGAAATATTGCATTGGATCCGAGTTCTATTAGGTTATCCAAATATACAATGATAGTAGGTACATATTAAATAGACAAGGCGGCTTTGTAGTTGAGTGGTTGGGGTAAGTGAATGTGAAACTTGAAGTCCTCGGTTCGGATCCAGGTGAATAACATATAGATATGTATTGCGACGTTCCTCGGATTAATTAATCTTGATCTTGACCATCATTGTTAGATTTATCGAACCGGCGATCGGTGCGCACTAGCGAATCAGTTCAGTCCAAGCCCTCACGTGATACAGGTAGTTGAGTGCGGCATAAATTATGTTCTAATGCGTAGTCTAATTGTCTTCACGCGAGGCGTCCGTAAGTCGGTGGCCGTTTGTTTAGTGAGTCATGTCAAGTCCAAAAATGTAATTAGTTCGACGGAGTCTCCCGATTCCAAGCCTGTTTAGCACTCTGTTGAGTTTGTTCACTGGAAAAAAAGTTGATACAGTTTTAAAAAGGCTACTATGTAGTTGTCAATGCAGGTTCTCTGAGTGTGGTTGCCAGGCGAAGTAAATTATAAGTACGCTGTGAGATTCTTAGGCCAATATGTTACAATGATAGATAAATGAATCATAGTAACCTCTATGTTATTAAATGGATATTATCACAGCTCGTAAATACAGGATGTTTGTCAAGTTAGAAAACTAAACTGCGATTTTCAGGTGGCATAGCTTGTCTTCAACAAAATTAAGAAAATAAAACGGAACTTCACAAATGAACAATTATAATCATGTAGACACATTGCCTATCTGATCCCTTCATTGTGTATATACAAGCAATATTTACGTGTAATCGAATTGCCTACGCAACGCCTTTATTCCAACACTCATCCACCATATTTTTGCCGCCATATTGAATTTGTTATATTTAAGTCACAGTACGCTGTGAGATTCTTAGGCCAATATGTTAAAATGAGTGATAAACGAATCATAGTAGCCTCTATGTTATTAAATGTATTTCATCCACAGCTCGTAAGTTACAGGATGTTTGTCAAGTTGGAAAACTAAACTGCGATTTTCAAGTGGCATAGCTCGTATTTAAAAAAAATTAAGAAAATAAAACGGAACTTTACCTACACAAATGAACAATTATATATAATCATGTAGGTAAACAATTAAATGTAGGTGGATTAACATAACCTCAATACTATGTTTCAGAAATGAGCCAGGCCTATATTACAAAATTGACTATTAGAATTTATCCATCTTTACCAAGTTTACTTTTTTTTACAAAATAAATTGTTAAATCAGGCTCAATTTATTATAATTCCAACGTGCTAAAACAGTATAAACTAGCTTGTTTTTTTAACAGTAATTAAAAACTATCCAATGAACAGCTGATTTTAGATAATACTCAATCTCAGTTCTATTCCACTCTATTTCCAAAGTGCTAAAACAGTATAAATTGGCTTGTTTATAAGCAGTTGTTTTGATCGCTTTATTTATTATTTCGCGTTATTTTGTAACCAACATGGCAACCCATAAGACCCTATTTGAAAATTGTTTAACTTTTAAATTAGATTTTCTCAAAAAAATTACTTTTTACTCGAAATACAACTATATGGGTGTACTTAAAAATCAAAACTACACCTAAATACAAAATTTCTTTGAATTCGTTAGAGCCATTTTCGAGATCCGCGACAGATACAAAGATAGATACAAAAGTAATAGGATTTTATATTAGCTCACAGCATAGCAAATAATCTACTTTGTGTTATACGTAGGCTATATACTGCATTAAATTGAATTTGTATTCCGTCTATGATCTTTGCAGTTTCCAGCTTTTCTAGCTATTTCATATCTACGCTGTTTTTACAATTAATAATAATCTATTCTGAACCTAACTCGTGTCGCCCAATGCGACGTTAACAAACAATGGTCGACATCAA
>JAGFPH010002119.1:145111-175101 GCA_018207615.1 Philaenus spumarius
AGCTTCCTCTAGGGCCATAGGTGCTTACTAAGAAAGGGTTTGAAAAAATTCGAAATTTTAGGGGGGTTTGGGGATCAAAGTATGTAGCTTCCTCTAGGGCCATAGGTGCTCACTAAGAAAGGGTATGAAAATTTTCGAAATTTTAGGAGGGGTTTGGGGGGATCAAAGTTACTAAAATCATAATTTCAGATCTTTTATTATTATGACAATAGTGCTTTTATTATTTAAGATCTATATATATAAAAGCCAAATACCACTCACTGACTGAATACTTAAAAAGAATACAATTACGTTAAAAAGATTGAAAATACCAACCACCACGGGCAACGCCGTACGGGTCAGCTAGTGTTTTATAACTTAGATTGAGTGATCTACTGGATTAAACCATTGTAAAAAATAACAGATGTATCGTCTTTATAACATTTTAATGGGAAAAAATTATAACTTTGATCGGCCGTTGTGTTGGATAGAGTCAACATACAGACCTACGGTTTGCGCAAATCTTCTTCTTTTATCAAGGCCTTTAAAATGAAGTGTCACTCAATAGGGGTTCTCGTTCAAAATTTTCGACTTACCCCCAAAATACCCCACTTTTAGGGGAGGGGTTGAAATTTACGATACATAAAAAAAAACTCCGTTTTTGGTCATGTTGACAATCCCCAAAGCAAAACTGCCTTTTTCCCTTTGGAAAAAAAAAAGGGGGGGGGGGGGTCTCTTAAGACACCTGGTACAGGGTTGATAAACTTTCAGGACGTGTTATACTAGTGAAAATAAAGGAAAAAGTTCACGGAAACATAGGTTCAGAAATGCTTCGTTTTCGTTATCCATTTTTTACAAAATACTAATAGGCCTATCTCAATGGATATAGTAAATATATTGAACGCAAATTTTGGATAGAATTTTCAATATGACGCCCATGTACAAAAAATAACCAAAATGTTTCGTATATTTTCAAAATGGCGGCCGTTTAAAATTTTTATGTATAATATCTCACAAACCACTAACTTTACAAAAAATTTCCAAGAAATAACAAGTTCCTTTCTTTATTGACAAACATAACGGTTTTTATTATTTCTGTAATTTAAAAGATAACCAAGTTATTGGCTAAAAACAGATGTTTTTGTATATTATGGACAACTATATACCAAGCCACGGTTATCTTTTAAGCTACAAAAATAACAAAAAGAACCCTTTATGTATGTCATTTAAAAAATAAACTTTTTGTTTCTTGAAATTTATTTTGTAAAGTTAGCGATTTTCGAGATATTTTGCAATAAAAATGTTAAACGGCCGCCATTTTGAAAATATAAGAGAAAACTTTTTGGTTTTTGTGCATTCATAAAATACGTCATACCAAAATGGATCCAAAATTTGTGTTCAATATATTTCCTACATCCAAAGATATTACATAAAAAAACTTTTATAGTCAAAACTTTTACAAAATGTTTAGTTTTAAACTATTCCAAAATTAAGTAATACTCGACCTATCTATGGGTTACATTTAAAAATTCTTCAAAATTACCCTCGAGCCCAAAATGTGATTTTCGGGGGAAAAAACTCTTGAGATTTGAAAAGTATAATATATATTTCTCTTAGATTCTTAGGTGGAAATAGTGAGGTGTCAGTTATACCATTGTATTTGGATAATCTAATAGAACTCCAATCCAATGCAATATTTCAATGCACTGGAAATTCGACGATAGTGGCGCTATCTATTGGGGAAACGACGGAAGCTGTGTGAAGCACCAATGCTACCAATGATTTCTCCCTAGCGCTACCTCGCGGCGCGATCATGCACTATTTTCCCGACAAAATAATTTTCGCCACACTGCTGCAGTATGGATGCAAGATCTATTTATTATTCATGATCTATGGTTATACCATAGATCATGAATAATAAATAGATCTTGCATCCATACGGGGGTTGTGTGCCGGAAAAAGGTGTTCGCGAAAATAGTACATGATACGCCGCGAGGTAGCGCTAGGGAGAAAGCATTGTAAGCATTGGTGTTTCCAACCAGCTTCCTTCGTTTCCCCAATAGATAGCGCCAAAAAAGTCGAATTTCCAGTGGAACAAAATATTGCATTGGATCGGAGTTCTATTAGGTTATCCAAATACAATGGTTATAAGCACCACACAGGTGGCCTACTACAAAACAATCAGACACGCATTATCAATCAAGTTTGTTTATCAAAACGTAGTCATTTCAAAGTTTATTTACATTGAACAATCGCTGTGACCGCAAACCCCGTGATATCACGGCTATAAAACACGCTATCGGGCAGGAAGTACAAGTTTCCCGCCAATACTTATGCCTACTAACATTTGGTTGTACAGTTTCCTCTTTATAATTGCTTCGTATTTGCGTAATGATTTCCCTGTACATTTATTAACAATTTTATTGTTTTCCTTACTAGATGATATTTCTGAAACATTTACTAGCGTCAATAATACATGAGGTGTTTTAATGAGAAAAACATTAACTTTATACTCGATGATATAAATGTTTAATAAACACGAAACGGACTATTAACAATAAATTTGCGTACTGAAATATAAACTAGGGGCTCTGCCCCTGGACGCTTCGGTTCGCTCGCAGTTGGAAAACTCGGTAAAGGCTCTTGCTAATCTTTGGCTCGTTTGTTATTGGGTGACCGAGCAACGCTCAGTATTTTTAACGTCTGGATTTTATCTATAATGTACAGTATCTAGATTCGAATACTTAGTGACTTTAAAGGTGGTATAAAAAGAAGTTGTATCTAATTCGCCTTCTAAGTGACTTGAAAGGTGGTATAAAAAAGAGTTCAGAGTTTAAATTGTATGCGCATTTTTGCACGCATGAGACCTAGCGCATTCGATTCCTAAAGTCAAAAAACCTCTATATGCAAATTTTCATCAAAATCGTTAGAGCCGTTAGCGAAATCCCCGAAATAAATTTATAAATATACAAGAATTGCTCGTTCAATAAGAGAAGATTGGTGTTAAATATTACACTGTATTTAGAAAGAATGGTTAAAATGAGCGTGACTTTTTATCAATCAACTCCTATATAAGCTAACAGCGAGCGTAAGTCCTTACGTACATGCATACATACGTACGTGAGTAACATATAATAATTATAACCGCATCATCACCTATCATCGGTACCTAATACTTTAACAAACCCAGTGTATATTATACTTTGGGGTTATGTTTACAACTTAAATCATTATAATTTCGTATGAAGTTGAATTTTTTACTTTCTCACTATACTATAGTATAGAGAAAGTATAGTGATCGCAAAAAAAATCGATGTTGAGAATTTTGTGGAAATATCCGTTTTGGGACCCCCTGAGTCCAAAAAAGTGTTTTTTACAAAATGTCTGTCTGTATGTCTGTATGTATGTCTGTATGTATGTATGTCTGTATGTATACAAAGCTAGAGAGAAAACTATTCGATCGATTTCAACCAAATTTGCACCAAACATGTCCAGTACGCCTGTATAGATGCACGAAAAAGGGTTTTGAACAATTTTGAAAAACAACCCCCTTTTTGGCCAAAAAACCCCAAAAAATCTGTTATTATTTTTTTATAAAAGAACGGCTCTAAATATTTTGATAAAATTTGGCTTATTTGTAGCCTTTAATGTGCCCTACCATATACAAAAACCCGCATCTTTCTAAAAATTCTCGTTTAGCTAATAATAATAATAATAACTGATTTTTGGGGGTTTTTTGGCCATAAAGCGGGTTGTTTTAAAAAAAATTGCAAAACCTTTTTACGTGCATCTATAAAGACCTAATTGACGTGTTTGGTGCAAATTTGTTCGAAATCGATCGAATAGTTTTCTCTCTAGATAATAATAATAATATTTATTAGTTAATCTCCAACTTTAATAAAAAAACTCTCCTACCCCACCCTACAAGTCACAGTGAATCTGTTTAGTAATTTAAATGTGTTTGTGAGAAAGTATGTGCCAGTTCCTGGTACCGTTTATTAGATATGAGTTAGAGAACTAATGTATGCTCTAATACGTTTTTTAAATGATGTATTTCTGATGTGTATCTAATTAATCCGCCTGTGATTTTTCTCGTGGGTTTACTAGCTTAGCACCGGGGCGACCGATCATCGTTCAGTATTTTTTTTTTTGTAAATGATTTTTTTAGGAAAGTTTTTGTAAATATGAATCACATACTGAATAAATATGAATATGTTTCGATCTTACGTACATATGAACTGATAATTTTTTTTTTTTTTTTTAACTTGAGTGCAAACATTTTATTAGAATATAATATCTGCTAATATTATAGTAATTTTTTACAGTTTATCTATTACTACGTATATATTTAATACACTCAGTTTTATCATGACTAAATCGGATCTTAACCAAATACTTCCTTCCATACTGCATTGCTATTCGTCTATTTAGCGACTTCAAAGGTGGTATATAAATGAAGTTCTGAGTTTACATAGGCGAAAATAGCTACTTAGCGCATTTTTGCAGAAATACGACCTAGCGCATTCGATTCCTGACGTCAAAAAACCCCTATAGGCCTACATGCAAATTTTCATCCAAATCGTTAGAGCCGTTCTAAAGCGAAATCAACGAAATAAATTTATATACAAGAATTACTCGTTTAATAAGATAAGATATTATAAAAACAACATTAGAGAGAACATGAAACAAATGGAGATCCGAGTAACAACTATCCTCAACCGCACGACTATTTGTTGATAAACATTTCAGTTCTATTACAATTAAAGCAAACGTAATTGCAATCTCCTAAACTGGTTCATCACGGTTAACAAATAGAAACTGGCACTTTCACTAGAGTAAACATAAGTTATGCTCCACAGTACAGTTTTCAAACAACGAAATAGTTTGAAGCAATACGCGTTATCTTACACCCGTATCACGGGATCAATGAAAACAGGTTTTAACGTACAGCATTCAACAGGTTGTGATCAGCTGTTGTTGGCCTAGCCAGATGTTTCGTATTTTTGTCGGTAGGTTATAAAATGTTAGGTTAGGTAAGACGTTCTGTTCTCGTTTTCTTTTTATCAGTAAAGAGTTAGCCTACATGTTTTAGTTCACACTTCAATTTTAATTGACTTAAAAACACTGTATTTATGATAAGTTGGCTCATAAATACACACTTATCACAAACAGTTAAAAAGCAATGTTCAAATTACTTGAGTGCATCTATTTGGTACCTAACAGATTTTAAGGAGCTAACCTATTGCCAAGTGAGAGAAAATAAATAAATTTTGAATTATTGTTTTAACTTACAAGTTGTAGTTTTATTAAAATAGAGCTGTATCTAAAATAGTTATCTTATCTTTTCAATGCCATTTAGGATATAAATTAAATAACTTTCACAGTTAACAAAAATGTGGAATAATGCAGGTTACAGAAATCAAATTTAGGCTGATAATTAAACAAATTTTAGCATGATTTGGGTACAAACACTAGGAAATACACTAGTTTATCAGTCGCTTATGTATTCACCTCAGAATTTTACCAATTAATTAGAGATGTCTACCGACTTAATAATTTCTTGCCTACTTTGTTTGAAATTCTGCTTACATAATCTAGGCTACCTGAATGATTTCTGAACAAGCACAGTTAGTTATAATAAAATATGCCAAATGACCTTGGAACCTAAAATAGAACAAATAAAACCATGATCATGTTATGACTTTCATTTGACATTAATTTGTACTTCCTAATGCTTTTGTTAGGATTTGCAAATGTATTTGAGAATTATAAGAATTAACTAGTAGTTAAGATTAAGAATAACAACAATTATTTGCAAATATATTACAAATCATTTTATATAACCTACGTATTTGCATAAATAAGTACAAGTAGACCTGCATGCCCTTGATGAGTAGTGATAATATGGGTGTACTGTACTATAGACCTTGTATATTATAACCATAGATAAGATGACAACAATAATTATGTTTTGCAAAAATGAAGTACTTCAACCATTTAAAAAAGAGAATAATTTTAATGAAGTAGGCCCTACGCTTGACACATTTAAATCTCAGTGACCTCAATATTGAAAACATCTAGTAATCCTGACTGTCAAACCCACTTTTTTTTTAAATAAGCGGTACCAGAAACTGGTGCATACTTTCTCACTAACATATTTAAATGATTAAACAGATTCACTGTGACTTCATAATTGTATTAAAATAGGAGACGGGATAAATTAAACTAGGAGAGTAACTAATAAAATTACGATTATTAGCTAGAGAGAAAGCTATTCGATCGATTTCAAACAAATTTGCAACAAACATGTCAATTAGGCATGTGCAGTAGGTGCACGAAAAAAGGTTTTGAAAAATTTTGGGAAAACCCCCTTTTTGGAACCCCCCCCCCAAAATCAGTTAATATTATTAGCTAAACGAGAATTTTTAGAAAGATGCGTTTTTTTCATATGGTAGTGTACATTAAGGACTATGAATAAGCCAAATTTTATCAAAATCGTTAGAGCCGTTTTTCTTATAAAAAAATCATAACAGATTTTTTGGGGTTTTTTTTTGCGAAAAAGGATGGGTTGTTTTTCAAAACCTTTTTTCGTGCATCTATACAGGCCTAATTGACATCATTGTTTGGTGCAAATTTGTTCGAAATTGATCTAATGGTTTTCTCTCTAGCTTTGTATACAGACATTTTGTAAAAAAACACATTTTTGGACTCAGGAGGTCCCAAAACGGATATTTCCACAAAAATCTCAACATCGATTTTTTGCGATCACTAGAGTAGACTATAGCCTACTTTCTCTATACTATAGTGTGTAGGCCTAGTGAGAAAGAAATAATGTATAGTATAACTATTCTGTTTGAAATGTAAGCAGGAGGTTTTAACTAGGCCTACATACTAAACCAAAAATAAATTCTATAAAATATTTTAAAATCTCAGCAGGTAAGAAAATATAGGCCAATTCATATTAACCTACATAAGTTAATACATGACCCAATGTAAAAAAAGAGGAAATTGGTCCAGTTTTCGATACATTTGACAGAGTAGATTGTAAAATATAAAATTAATAGTAGGGCCTAAAGTAGCCTAGTACGGTACCTACATTTTAAACTGCTCTTTTTATAATAGAAGGTAATGTACCAAGTTTGATTGATGTGGTAGCCTAATGACCTTCTTGAGGTCACTTTTAAACAGTCAAATTAACACATGAGAAAGTAAAATTTTAATTTCAATACCCCAAAGCTTTGTAAAAATTTAATTGAATGAAAGTTTGGACACTTGTTAACTATGATAAAGAAATAATAATACTGTATTAAGTTAGCAAACGGTGAACATTATCGTTGTTGTGTATACTGACAAATTTATAAAATTAAAATAATAAATCAGGTATATAATATTATATACACAAATGTTTTAAAAATAAATGTAAAATAGTAACCATTTACTATGCCTAGCCTACAATATTTATTATGATACCTACTCACATTAAATATTGGATTTATAAATGCTGGTAGAATTATATTATTTCATTAGCAAAGGGATAAAACGTATGCCTAACTTCTCCTTTATACATATGAACATAAGAATCAGTAGACAAAACATTAACAATTAAATGTTTAAATAAATTATGTGAATTTGTATTTTACTATTTTTAAAATCTATTTTTGTTTTGTCTTTACAATGAATTTACAAAAAAAAACAACTTGACAAAAATTCAACATTTTCAAATAATATAATCAAAATATTAAAACAACCTAACAAGTAATTAAACAAACAAAATGTTATATTTTATTTTATTTTTCAAAATAGGTCGTCCAATTCCACTGCACAAAGTCAACTTCAGAATTTTATTTTACACGCTTAACAAAACCGAATCCTGCCAAAACATGCAGAAAATAATACCTTGACATGTTATGAACCACTGTATATTTTTAAAACTACACAATTATAAAATTTTCATTAAAAAAACTCGAAATTAGTCAAGTACTGCACGGAGCACGAAGCCTACGTGACTTTTGCACGCCGCCGTATGGCTGATCGTCTATTGAAAATAACCCTAGGACAAGAATAATTATTTTTCAAATGCAATTCCTACTTACCCCATGCAGACACGGTTACCGAAGAACTAATAAAAAATATCACAAATAATATTTGGTGCATTTCCATTTTATAAATTAAATAAATATAATTTGCTAAATACACTCATTCAAACAAAATAAGCACGCACTCCACGTTTATTGCGGGTATCACACCTACAGCAGCCGCTACGGGTACACATGCGCTCAAGTCTAGAGCAGTTTGCGCACTGTTAACTGTTAAGACTTCAGTTAAACATTTCGAGATCAATCTAGTTTTGTAGTTTTGGCATTACTGAATGCTTGGCTCGGTGCGGCGGCTATACATTATAACGCATGCGCAGTTACCTTGAAAAATACGTGTCTTTGAGGTTATCCTATCGATTGTATTTTGTGTGTTGAGTGAGGTTATCACTAATCTACTTCGTTAGGTTTATTTTCCTGTATCCTTCATTTTGGCAATCGCTAATCGATTAATTTAATTTTCAGTGTAAAGGTTATGAAAATTAAATGCATCTGTTTCCGTAATTGAAAGGTTATGATTGGAAAATAAATGTAAATAATTATTTTTATGCCCTTTCCGCGACAGTTAGAATATCATTTACATTCAGCCAGATTTATTTTGAACTAACCTATAGCACTTAAAAACTTAATTATAAGTTAACCTACAATTAAAAAATACACTTTATTTCTTTATAAATAGCTTACATAGTTTAATTGATAATTACTGTGTTAAATAGCGTTAATTTCTTGTGGTTTTACAAAGATTACATGTTTAAAATTAATTATTAAGCCGTGACTATTCTCACTAATAATCTCTAAAAAGAGAAACATATTAAACGTATTGTTCCATCAAATTATAAAATATAAATTTAATGAAGACCAGAGATTTTTTTTTTTTTTTTTTTTTTTTTTTTGCCTATGTTATAGGCGAGCTTTGGGTAATCATAAAGCTCGTTGTTCACTGTCACTATAAAGTCATTATAATTTGTTTATATATTTTTATTTTCTTATCGTTTTTTTATATTTCTCTTGTATTCACTATGGTCGAGTTATTTCACTTTCACTTTGAAGTTCCTCCTTTATTTTTGATTTGTTACATAGTCTGGGATAGTTAGTAGGTAAAACATATATGTTCCTATTGTTATGTTTATGTATTAATGACTTTGTTTTTTGTATGGTATTTTGTTATTTACTATAAGACCAGAGATAATATTGATGAAGACTCATGAAGAGATGACATTTTGACATATGCGTCCTTGATTACTTCGGTCTTTAGAAAACTTATTTGAGGCCGTCTAAAGTACACAGCAACCAACAAGTCAATCACAAATAACATTACTGTATATAGACGACTAGATTACAATGTTATAAATTAAATTAGGTACAGTTTAAAAAATGTTATAACAATTTTAAACTACGTTTTGCAGTTTTATTCAATTCAAAAACTTATTTAAGCTGGTAAAGAATTCTGTTTATTGTATACTTGAGGTAGGTATACTTTATTTACGTTAATTGGTACAAGCGGGAATCAGTAAGAAATTTTCGTGAGATAATGTATAATAATATTAAAAGTTTATTTTATAAACAATTTTCACGGCAGTTACTTTCTTAAATTTTTTTTAAATACTTGTATTTGAAATTTTGTTCTCAACTAAAAATGCTAGGGAAAATACAAACATAATATTATTTACTATAAAATAAAATTACAATCTTAATATTTTGTTTTAATCTTTATAAGGATTATTTATTTATTTTATAATTTAAAAATGTCCCTAAAGTGGAATTTTTTTTACCATCCAAAAAGTGGTAGAACGTAAAATAAAAACAATCAAAGTAGCATTGATATTGTGTTATTTACTTTTTTGGTGATACTGTATTGATGTTAGAAAATTATAGATGAAGTTTATGATCGTTTACTGTGCATTATTCTTCAAATATATTGATTTATTTTGTATAGGAATCAATATACCGGTTGAGAAGTCCTAACAAAGTTTACGCGACTTATCTCTTGTTATTAGTGACAAACGACTTTTAGGTTATATATGGTTTGTGTAAAGCAAACTCTTCAGTTTAAATGTTGAATTTACATATATTATGGATGTGTATGGTAAATTTCTGACTTATTATTATTATTTGTTTAATATTCATAAATAAGCAAATACAGGCAGAGTAAATATTATTTACTTTTAGCTTGGATGTGTTAGCAAGTCACAGTTGGCCTATACTATATACCCTCTAACCTACTACAGTGCCAACGTAAAAATAAACAAAATCTGAACCGAAACTCATTTGTAGTTGGTAGTCGCCTATAATATTATATTATATAGGTTGCTAATACAACTAAACTTTCCAGAAAACCCATAAAAGTTTTGTAGCATGAAGGTATAGGCCCTATTCTATAATAATTTAGCAAGCCGGAAAACCTTAATAAAGTTATTGGAAATATTATTACTTATTGATTGATTTAGTTTTTTTTCTTTAATTAATTTAAATTATATCATGTTGTAGACATTAATAGCAGCAGCTAGTCTTTATACCCTCTTTATAGTTCCACTCTGTTAATACAATTAGACTTTTTCAGTAGTTGTGCTGAAATATTTTATAATTAAATTTTAGGTTACTATATAAATATTGTGCTGTACCAAAAATCCAGTCGTAAGATCTAATTTCTCGTAAAAATTGTTCTCTATGCCAGTGAAAGGCACACGTTTACTATTCGACCCTAGGTTAACCTATGGCAACAGAAATACAAGAACAATAATAAAAAAAAAACCTAAAAGGTTCTAACCTATAGTATTTAGTCACAGTATGTTTACCTGTATTCAATATTTAATAGTAGAATGTAAAACAACGTCGTTGTCTGCAAAAATATTACACTAGGGTCGAATAGATATTCAACTTACGCCCAGTGAAATAATTGGTTATTGTTTTAGACGTACTGAAAATAATCATTTATAGTAATGTTTTTATACTAGGCCTATCTAGATTTATATAAAAACAAAGCATTCAATGATTCCAATATGTAAATAAAGCTCCTAATATTTAGGCCTAATATTACAGCCGTAGCTAAGACTATCACAGGACAAAACTAAAACTGGCTAAAGTTTACATTAAGACACCTTGCGTATTGCATTTGACAAAAAAATAGCTTGAAGTTCTAACTTGCAGCCTCTAGTCACAGTATTCTTAGGTTTACCAGCATTCTTAGGTTGGCAGCACTACTCTGTTTCCTGAAAAAGAGATTGTAATTTTCAAACATATTAGCTGGGTGTCCTGAAGTAAATTTATGTGGTTTAAATCTTGAAATTAGTTAAGAAGAAAAAACTAAAAGCACCATAAATTTAAATGAATTAATAACTATAAAATTTTGTATAAAATAAAACAATATACAATAAAGAAAACATAACAATAAAAAATAATTTAAAGTAGACTAACAAGATTTGATTTAGCCTAGTTGCTCAGTAGGCTATATTATGTATTGTTCAACAATTTTAACTAAATTTTTATTGTGATAATTTGCAATAAAAATGTTACTTTAAAGTGATGGAGAAATTACAAGAAATGTTTTATGATGTGTAAATTTATCGTTTGTTTTTATTGTTGTAGGCCTAGTATATATGTTTGACTCGGGACCACGAGGCGAATCAAATCACTCTTAGTAGGCGAAGCTAGTTTGTACCTCCCGAATAGGTTTAAGTGATAAGTTTCCAAGTTAAAAAAGATTTCATACAAAATATTTAACGCCTACACACTTTCAATCTCATTTGATTGAGGTGTATATACAGAATAATGTAAGCTTTAGATATTGGTTGTTGGCTAGGTAATATTTCTGAAAACATGGGTCGAAATGTGTACCTTTTTTTTATTGTTAAAGCTATGTTACCCATGGGTTATAATACCGGTACTCTCACCTTCTTCTAAAACAAATGAATCACCCCTCTGAAACAGGGGTTTATAATAACGTTAAAGATATATAACGATTTGACCAGACCGAAAAAAACAAGACGCTAAGTCCGAGTTGACGCATTAGCCGAGGCCGTTCAACCAAGTTCAACTGTATAGACTTTTAATGATTCAAGGAATATGTTAATCTGAAGTGATGATACATTAAGGGTCTTCTATACCTTGCGTAAAACATCAAAAATATGCACTTCGTACTAACGTGTTTCGGACGCCGTTTTTCAACCTAAAAAGTTGTGAAACATCTTAAATTGTTCTTAAAGGCTTTGTGCTTTTGTCTTATATCTCATAATTGAAAGAAATCAACGGCAACTCTTTTTAATCAACAGTTTAACTGAGTAAAAATCGATTATTTTTAACACATTTTTTGGGAGTTTTAAGCAATTATTTCCATATTTTAAGCTAACACGTAAAAAATATAAGCCTTCTTTAAAACTTAAAGTAGTTTCCCAGATTATTTATTTATAAATAGAACCCCGAAACGCGTTATTACAAATGCATGTTTCAATGATTTTGCGGCTTCAGTCAGACCTTTTGTATTAAAATCATACTGTTCACTCGGGAGTTTTCGTCAAGGTAAAGAAGAGCTTTAAAGCAGTTTCAATAAGCAACTTTATGGAGAGTGACAAACGTCAATGAAACATTTACAAACACATAATTCAATTGCTGTAAAATTTGTCTTACACAATTTTTTTTACATTAGTCACCGATCCAATTAGCAATAGTTTGTGCAACTGTTTCAGGAAACTAATCCTGGGAGTTGACTAAGTTGAAACTACTACGTAGTTACTTCTATGTAGTATTAGCACGAACAAAATTTCAAGTGAATAAACTGATGCTAATGCTTCCAAATTATTACTGCTCAAAATGTAGCCATACAAAAAAAAAGTGAAGCAGCAACTAAGGTAGTTACTACTACAGTGTAATGAATGAAACGGTGTCGTAATATCTATCTTTCATGTTACGACACAACATGAACTACACACAACATGTAACTATTACTTTTGGTACTCTGTTTAATCTCACACAAACACAATTAGGCCTACCAATTATCGGAAACCTTTTTTAAGCTGGCCAAACATTCTTTCAATAATCGCCCTTTCTCTAGCATGTGTTAAGTTAAAATGGCGCTCGCCTGCATTTTGGGGTTGGTGGAAAGGGGTTATGAGCCACGGTGATATACCATATCCGGAATCCCCAAGCAAGCAAGCATTTCCATTTTACTCCGATATAATGTCCCTAATTCGACTTTGCCGCCAAATTTTTGCATTATGAACATTGCCGGGCCACTCTGCAATGATACTTGTAAGATTCTCACTAGCATCACACGTGCCTTGAACATTTACACTTGCATATTTTTTGCGATTTATGTATTCATCACCAAATGCTGATGGTTTTTTTATTTCAACATGTGTTCAATCAAGGGCACCTATAACGAGTACCAAAGCATCTTTGCACTGTTACGGGGAAGTGTATCAATTATGAACTTTATCCAGTACAGTAGAACCCCTCTTAACCGGCCTCGGATCAACCGGTCCTCGGATTAACCGGCCTATCCTAAGGAACAATAGAGCCAAATATATTAACTGGCCGAAGTCTCAACGTTAGGTGTGTGGCAGGGAAACATGGGAGGAGGGGCGTGAAAAAGAAAAAAGGATGCCGCTTTGTCAATTGATTCAAAGAAAAAATACAGTTGCTGTGGAAGCAAGAGGGGATCTTATCTTATCTTGCTTCCGCAGCAACTGTTTTTTCTTAGAATCAATTAACAAAGCGGCATCCTTTGTTTCTCTTTCTTCGTCTGTTGCTTTGTCGGAACCTTTACTGAATTTCGTGAGAACAAAAGTTCTTGTATATATAAATGATTATATGTAAATTAAGTTTTCAAAGTTTATGTAAGTTAAAATGTTTAATTTGTTGGTGTTTGTTTGCTTATGTACATACATTAAAACGAGTTGCAATAACGTCTTATTTGCTTGGTTATTTATGAAATATGTATTGTTGGTTATTTTTGAACAAACATCTATTGTTTACGGAAACTTCGGATCAACCGGCCAAACTCGTAACCGGCCAGGGTCTCGGTCCCGACTAGACCGGTTAAGAGGGGTTCTACTGTATTTTATCCATTACATAGTTGATAGTTTTACAAGCAGTTTAGCTATCAGTTCCGATGTCTTCTGCTACGCCGCTATGGAATCCAAGGTATCGTAGAAGTGCCTCCATTCGGTTTCCAGGCGTAAGTGTTCCTCCTCGCGTTTCATCACTTGCAGGCAAAACTTCAGTTGTCAAAAAATCAACACTATTGTCGTCAAAACGCAATAGTTCTTTACTCTTAGTGATTAGGCTTACTCTTCTTTCACTATAGTTTTTCGGCTTCCACAATTGCATGAACATCGCCATATTTAGTCTAAACTGTGAATAAAAGTGAAGCATGCTCTCTGTCAGCTCCGATAAAGTAAACTACAGCCAAAAAGTAGAACCTCCTCTTTATTCACAACAAAATGAAGTTATAGCTACCCAGTCCGGAAAAACGGAGATTCTACTACAGAAATAGCTGGTGGGTTTGCTATTTTTACTCCATCCAGCCTGTCAAAAATTCTTCGAACCTCTTTCACTTCCAAACCGTGCAAAAAGGTTTTAAATCGAACAACTATTTACAAGAATTCAATGTTTCTTTTTCCAAAGACTTCAATTTGTTCAAATAATCTTCATTGGAATACGTTCAACAAAATACTGTCAGCAATGAAAGTGTTAAACAGTCCCTTTAACCGGGAATGTTTTTAAAGGACGAAGAGAGCACATTGTTTTAAATTGGTTCGATTTTTAGAAGAAATGTTGATTGAATTGTTAGTTTTGGACAAGTATATTGAGCAGTAGATCTTTGCACACTGTTTTTGACAAATGCAGAGCCAACAGACAGTGTAGACCGGCCCTAAATCACTCAATAATTACAAAAACTGCCGTTTTTAATGAGTGCCAAATTTCAAGATGATGGATGCCGAACTATCGGATCTGCCAGGTGTCAGGTCAAGACCGGGGATTTGAATTTAAACCCTTTTAACACGTTCACTGCTAAGGACGCACATGTGACCTTGACACTGAACACTATGAGAAGCGGCCGAAGCACAGCGCATTGCACGCCAACCCCAGTATTGGGAGTATTTTCAATGCACAATGCATTGCGTGTTTTGTTAGAGTAAAGTATTTTTGTTGAACCTTCATAGTTTTCTTATTTAATAGATCAAATCAAGCTCACAAGAGAGTAAGGCTATAACCTACTGCATCCATGTGTATTGTCATTTAATCAAGTAAATCTAAATATCAGTATGCATGCAATGCACAATGATGTAAAATATGTTGCTGGATCCTCTGTTGTGTTATCTATTTTATAATGTAATTTACACTTTATAAACCTAGTATTAATTTTTACTACTAGATTTCGAGGGGTTTAGACCCCCTCCCCTGACTACAGCCTTGCTAAACACCAGTATAAATTACATTCATTTTATTTGTTTTACCTTGTTTCTGCAATAGTATATTGTGGAACATTTTAATAAAACTCACAAAAGTTGTTGCTCAGTTGACATTTATATTTTCCTATCTTTAAAAGATTATTGGTAATAATTTTTTATACAAAGTAGGAGCAAGGACAGGGCTGCACGTCCATTCCACGTCACATGCGGCCTTTCAAAAGTTTCAGCACTCACTCGAATTAAAAAGACCATTCACTAATAATGACCGAAGGTGTGTAAGCCATTCTAGAGGGTCTGGAGGGCATGGAATATCCCTTAGTAAAAAGGAAAATTTGAAAATAAGTCTACAAAAGTTTTAAAGATATTTTGGAGTTACATCTTAGAGATTTAGAGAGAAATAATTTGAGTTAAAAAATGATTAACAAATCAAGATCCTACAATACAGTTACTAAATTTTAAATTTTTATAAGATACGCCACGACTGAATAGTCTAAAAAATACAATTTATGTTAGATAAAAAGTAATAAAAGTTACACATGTAATTTAATGCAAATTTTTAGCTTAGTATAATTTTAAAACAGCAACGTCCTGAAATACCGTACTCATAAAGGATGAAAACAAAAACAGATGCATAGATTCTACAAAGTATTCTTTTAAGTTTTTTGTTTTATTAATAAATCTTTAACATTAAAACTTTGTTATATTATGAATGTGCACAGGCCTTATGCCAAGCATAAAAACATTTTGTTAAGAGCAGCGATCAACATCACTACAATCTTAAAAAAAATTGTGTCCACTAAAACTGATGAGAAAAAATACATCGCTCGATTTTTCTAATTCGATTTGGTAGCAGACGTATCAGGTTTGCCGAACTGTAGTTAGAAAAATAAATACAAATTGGTGTGTGCTGAGCTTTTAGATCAATGGGCAGTAGAATGGCGCGTTCTCAATTACCATCACAGGATTAGACCTTCTGATCCATGACAAGGATGTTGCTATTGTCCTTTTACAGTTTCGTTGATAACATGGGCCTTACGGAGGCTTGCTGCGTTACTGCCTGACCTATATCGGCTCCTATTCACTACCACATTGAATTATGAGTGTTTCATTCAAGATCCAAATTTACTCATTTCAGTAACGTACCTCATGCTTAAGTAAACCCCATTATGAAGTTTGAACCACAAACAACTAACATTACATTAGTTTTATTCTTAACGTGTATTGCTTTTATATTTCAATTCTAACAAATTGTTAAAATTCTTTTCTGAAAGCAAATATATTCTCCCAAATGAAATAATATACTCTCCAAATAATTACTACAGTACTATACATCAGAATTTAGGTCATGATAGATAGTACAGCACCAATAATGCTCTGATGTTTTCTGTAAACTCAAGTTAGTGCCTATTTTTTCAATCCTTAATTCATTTTGCTAACAAATTTTGAATTTAAAGATTTTTCTAAATTTTTTATATTATTCAGTTATTGCTATACAATATTCAATCATTTACTTTCCTAATAGTTGTATTAATTTACATTAATACAAATTATTCTTGAAAATATAAATATCAATAAAAAACAATATCAAGAGAAACATATTCCTAATAACTAGTTTAAATGATTTTTTGAGGTTAATGTTTTCATGTGGTCTACTAGAGTAAGATCTCCGTTTCAATAGCATGGACAATGCCTGCTATCAACAAAAGTGTAAATGGACAATAGAGGCAGCCGGGGCCATTTTTACCAAATTCCAAAACAAAATTGTCTACTGTTGTTACTGGTATACACATTGATGCCATAAATGTGTTAAAGATTGATTTAGTTTTTCACTTATAGCTTATTTTGTCCCACACGCCAATACACATTGATGCCATAAATGTGTTAAAGATTGATTTAGTTTTTCACTTATAGCTTATTTTGTCCCACACGCCAAGCAATTTCCATTAATACTGGATTTATAATGTTTTTCTTGAAAAATCTTTAAAATTCTTTTGCTGTGATCCCTGTGGGTATCCTTGGTGTAATGCTTATTTAATCATATATTTCAAAGGGTTATTGAGATACTGAAGAAATATTTAGCACTAACTTGTTTGTTACTACCAGTGGTGGTTAAAGGAAGGGGCCTAGCCCCCAAAAAATGTATAAGTTACATGTTTAAAAAAAATATAAAATGTTTATGTTAGAAAAAGAAAAACGATAACACAAATAGTAGTAACAAAAGTTCAAATGTATGTTCTTAATTTCAAAAGTACTCGCTTAATACAATGTTATAAACAAGACTATAGCTCTTATAAATACATACTCTCTAGGAACAAATATTTTATGCTGCTGCGATATAAATGCCGTTGTACACTCCACGCGAAAACCAACCAATGCTTTTTAAACAGGATCATACACACTGAAGTAGCCGATCGGTCGATGTTTGGTTACGCATGCCACATGTATCTCGAGCCAGCACATGCGCATATCTGGCCTACATTTCGCCATTTGTTTTGTCTCGTCAGTGGTTAGATCAGGGTTGATTTGTATTCCACTCAATTGTGAATACTATTATCATTGTATTTCGCATATAATGCCTTTATTAAATAATGACTGTGCAAACGTAACCTTTGTTCAGGCTGTGGAAGAGTTTCCTGTGCTATATAATTATAATTTAAATGCGAATAACAACAGCAAGGAGCAGGACAAGGCATGGAGGGCACTCGCTGAAACATTTAATGCAACAGGTAGTTCCAACTCTTTCGTCACCACAAATTGCTTGATTGCCCAGTGCTAGAAAGGTGAAAAATGTGATTTCCAGGTGCCTAACTAGAGTAGAGTCCCGCTATTCCGAACTCGGCCATTTTGAAAATCCGCCTATTCCGAACAGAGTTCAGAAGAATACCGATTTTTTTAACATAAAAACAGGAGAAATCAAAAAGACGTTCGTGAAAAAACTTACATTTATTGTTATACAAATAAGTTAAATAGAGACATACATAGAGCCTAAGCTTGATGAAAACGCCTGAAACCAAATTCGAATGAAAGCTGGTTTTGTTTCTTTCAAGTTTTGCGGGAAGGATGTTACCGCAACAAACATCCGGTGAAAATGATATCGGGACCGTCTGAAAGAAGGAAGGATCAGATACTACAGCTAGGCACTGGGCACTGGTAGTGTTGTTGCCACCTATCAGTTGCGTTCGTCCGTTTTTCCTTCCGTTTTCGTTATCTCGAACGAATTTTATTTTTTCTCAATCTTTTTTCAAGACGATGTGGTTCTAACAAACAGACTGCAGGATGACCAAACGGACAGTTCGAACAACCTATTCCTTTCGTTCCATTTTTAAAAGAAAACAAAAACGCAACGGAAGGAAAAAACGGATGGGGTAAACCTACACTAAGAGCATTTGCCGCGCCTACGTGAGATATGAGTTCAGTTTGAACGTTCATCTCCTCCTCGCTTTCCTTTTATAGCCGATCAACACTGTATAGAACTGACTCTAGCAGATGTCCCCACACTTAATTTACGCCTTAAAAAGTGAATACGTTGATATTATTCATGAAATCCACCTATTCCGAATTCCCGCTAAACCGAACAGTGTTCGGTCCCAATTAGTTCGGACTCTACTGTATACAAATTTTTACTCTAATTTATTCGATAGCCCCAGACCCCCCATTTCTATATATGTTTATTGTTTATTGTTATGTTATTGTTATGTTTATTGTTTCAGAAAAATGTTGAACAAGTTAAAAAAGTAAGGGACAAGGAGAAAAAAAGGAGCTAGCCGATGAAAAAGTTGGGTTTTACCGAATTGGTGGTGGGCCATTTGTAAATTGTGTAACAACATACACCCCAGAAATTGACGAGACAATTGGAACAGGTAAAGAACAGAAGAACATCTTGTTTGCAATTAATTTTTCATAGTTTTACAAAAAGTTAGAGATATTACATAACAATACCTATCACTTGTATAATATATCTCATCATTTACATAAAAATAACTTTTACATTAATGCCATGCACGTTATGTATAAAACAATATAATATTGTAATAATAATCCACTGGGAAGACATTGATGTTGAAAACGCCAACTGCTTGATTCCAAATAGATCAGTCTAAAAAAATTGAAATTAAATTTTGGTGCTAAATTTTGTTCTGCTAGAGTCTAGAGAAATCCAGAAGTAGATTAACTGTAGTCGATTCCACCAGCTGTAGCGCCTGAGAGTAAAGGGTCTCCTATTGTGTCATTTGCCACGGCTGGTGGAATGGAGTATAAGAATTTCCAAGCTTAACACATTACGCTGTATGGTGAAGTTTATGGGTGGTTTTAGGTAGGGAAAAGAAAAACAGATTTATAATACGCAAACTTTTAGTTTTTGTTTCAAGGTTGACATAGAACTAATTGGACAACGACACGATGGAAGTTCCTTCATTGGGTTGCTACATTGTAAACAACCCAACAGTGATAGAAGACAATTTATGCGTTTCGGTCATTGTTGAACTAGAATATTCAGTAGAGGCTGACAGTCCAAGTAAGTTAACTACAGGTAAATAAAGTGAGAAAAGCAGTTCACAGACACATCTTACTGAGATATTGTTTAAAAATAAAATGGTTTCTATTTCATTATCCATTTGAATAAGTTTTATGTTAGTTGACATACGAATTATGCTAATAATTACATTTCTATAAAATGTCTGCTTGTAAATTCTATCACAATATGAATAATGGGTGTTGTGTGTGTGTTGCAGGTCCAAACCCGTCAGTTTCGCCAAAAACACCATTCAAAAATGGAGGAAAAATAATTAAAACATAAAAAAATTGATTTTATCAACAAATTGATGCCTGGAAGATTAAAAGGATCCAAGCCCTGATCAGGCAAGATCTCGAGCTCTACAATTTCAAAATGCAGCAGATGAGACTTGCTGTTAAGAAACAGACATTAAAAGTACAACCAACAGAGGAAGGAGTTAAAGGAGGAAATGGAGCAGAAGTCTTAAAAAATTTTAATATTTATAATTATATATTTTTTCATTAATTTTTGTTGATTAAAATACATATTTAATTACAAAAATGTCTTTGAATAAAGGATTGTCTTATTGCAAGATTCTTTACATTTATATCATTATTAATTGTATGGTTAAATTACAATGTGCACTATTACAACATTTATTTTAACCGCTAAGCCTATTAAAAACAAACACAATTTATTAAATTGTTTTATCAATTTGTTCAGTAGCCCAACGTATCATATAGGATATGTCAATAGACTAGTTGCTTACTTGAAAATTTCCCTTGGCGTAAAAACGCAATGCCATCAACACTTTATGAATATGGGATATTGGTAATCCTCTTTTATTGTGATTTTGGGCCTCTGGAACTAGAAGGGCAATGACATTTTTACTACATCCTTCGAAAATCGGTATATCATTTGAAATTACCAGCTAACACTTTCCGTGCTACGCCTTTTTACGGTCCTATTTAGCAATGACTAGCAAGTTGGCGCCCTCGGATCGAGCTTGCGGCTTTAACGCCTATACCTTTCTTTGTAGTCGATATTCTCCTAAGCTACGCTAACAGTACTCGTAGAAGGGTCTCTACTAACTACTGAGGTACGAAATATTGCCATAGTCAATGACTAAATCCCCTCTTTTCCATTGCAAAGTATGGAATACTGCATGTGCGGTAAAAGCCACGCTCAGTCATGGCGATGGACATTTTTTGCAGCTTTAACCACGCTCAGCACGGAACGTGTTAAAATATTTTTCAAATGGCTTATCATAATTCCGAATATACCGTTTAGAGATCCTTCCATTATCACATGCAAAATCAATAAATTCAATAAAATCTTCATAATTATCCATTTTGTATGTTATTAGAATCACTTATAAACTCACTAAAGTTCCCCAAAAGTAGGCTACGTTGATAGCTATCTTGAGAATATTATGCATTCGAAGAGGAGCGACTCTGCATTGCAAATGAACCTAAGACAGCATTTAGGTAACTTTAAAGAAAGTTTTAAGGCTTACTTAAAACCTGTACTTAAGGTTAAACTAACTCTACATTCAAAAATCATACCTTAAGGCCTCCTTGAGAATATTATGCATTCGAAGGTACCTTTAGACCTACTTAATGAAAAGGAGCGACTCTGCATTGCAAATGAACCTAAGGCAGCATTTAGGTACCGGTAACTTTAAAGAAAGTTTTAAGGCTTACTTAAAACCTGTACTTAAGGTTTAACTCTACATTCAAAAATCATATCTTAAGGCCTCCTTGAGAATATTATGCATTCGAAGGTACCTTTAAACCCACTTAATGAAAAGGAGCGACTCTGCATTGCAAATGAACCTAAGACAGCCTTTAGATGGTAACTTTAAAGAAAGTTTTAAGGCTTTCTTAAAACCTGTACTTAAGGTTTAACTCTACATTCAAAAATCATATCTTAAGGCTATACGTAAAGATACGACTAAGAATACCAGCTTTAGCCTTTGAATTTACTACTGCTTATTTTATTTTGTCAATTTCTTCTTCTTTTACGATCAGCTGTTACATTAAACTTCTGGTTTTGAAAGACATTTGTAGGTGGGGTGGTAGATAAATTACTATACTCTTAATGGACTACGCCCACCTTATTGCTGTTTCACTTGTATATATAACTGCAGGACACGTTGTCATCAAATATAAAAATCTTTGAAGCAAGGCTTCACGTCACACCACACACACAAAAACTCAACACAAAATCCTTTGAACAATACAGTATATACACAAACACGATGTTTCGTGAAGAACAAATAACACTTCGTGTCCTCAGGTGATGTAAGTCCTAGATCTTAGCGGACGTTTTTTGTCGCAACCTTTCCGAACGCCTAACACAGGTTGACTGAGTAGGAATCAATCGTAGGTCGTTCAAAGGTTCAACCCCCACTACATTGGTATTATTAATTCTTACATTAGTCCTGTCAAAAAGTCTCTGTACTTCATTTTTAATTAAAGGGAAATAAATAGCACTAACGGTGGAACTTGGCTGGGAAATACAGTTTTCCTTCACGGACATTATAGCAGTCTCTTTGAAAAACGTCCGCTAAGATCTAGGACTTACATCACCTGAGGACGCGAAGTGTTATTTGTTCTTCGCGGAACGTCGTGTTTGTGTATATTTTACTGTATTGTTCAAAGGATTTTGTGTGTGTGGTGTGACGTGAAGCCTTGCTTCAAAGATTTTTATATTTGACGACAACGTGTCCTGCAGTTATATATACAAGTGAAACAGCAATAAGGTGGGTGTAGTCCATTAAGAGTATAATAATTTATTAAACTTCTGGTTTATATAAGTACGTGTGTAAACCAATGAAGATGAAGAAATCATCGACAAAATAAAAAATGCAAAGTATCATGAGTTTGTATTTTTTACCTCGTCCAAAAAGTGCTAGGTGCTCCTAAAGAAGAACGTTTTCACTTCAAAAACTGTGTAACCGTTTTATGCTGTGACAATATTCTCATAAATAAATACGCTATACAGCTAGACTTTATAAAACCTTAGTTATAAATACTCAAAAGTCTATACAGTTGCGAAGTTACACGGGTACACAGCTAGTATAAAATAAAAAAAGGATGTGAATAGTAGAATAATATTAGGAAACAATTTGCATACAATTCCGAGAATTTATCGATTTCCAGGCAAGAATAAAATCTAAGTATAGCCCAGTCGGTATAGGTTACAACTACCAGTAATTTGCAATACGGCTGAATTTTTTTTATAAGTACATTAAAGTATATAGATTAACATAAAAAAAAGTTTACCAGTCTATCGATTTCCCAAAGTCGAAAAAAAAATCGATTATCATTTTTTTCCCGATTATCCTTAATATTTCGAGCTGGGATGAAGATAGAGGAAAATAAAAAATACCACCGTGTAGGGGAGGTATTTTTCAACAAAAAAGATCATATGTATTTATTTCGTCCGAGCAATGGTTTGTGTGGAAAAAATTCGATAATGCAGGTATGTATTTTGCAGCAGGGGAAATCACTAAAAGGGGACATCTTATTCATGTATGAAGCGTTGGTTCATTCTAAATTGGCCGAATTTTAATATATCGAATTGAAACTTGACATAGGAGTTAAAATATATATTTTAAACATTTATGCTGAGTCTCAGATTGTTATCTTGAAAATGACCCGATCTAGGAGTCGATTTCGATTATCGATTTTAGGAGTACCGGACCCACAAACTAATTTCAATCTATTCCAGTTTCGTCAATTTTTGGAATATCAACACCAAATTTGTTTTACAAGTTGAGTACACCAGTATAAATATTTTTAGTAAGTATGAACGATTTTTGTCTTGTTATTTTTAAAAACGAGGCGCTTGAAAATAGTCTTCTGTTTTACCTATCCCGTTTTAACTATAACACTTTTGGATTCAACGACTCCATTTTCGACATTTTTGAACATATCGATTTAAAAATTGGTACAGAAGTTAAAAATACAATTGTTTTTTGCTATACTTATTTTAAAAACTATATTTAAAAAAATGACTAATCTGCAGCTGATCAACTCAAGCGTTTTGATGAAAAATCTAAAAAGGTCTACAATTATACTTTTTTAAGTTACTTGTGCTTTTAAAAGTAAATAATGAAAAAGGTTTATACTCCTTGAACTTGTTTGAATATATATATTTAACTTGTAAAAAAACTTTCAGGTTGATATTTTGAAAATTTTCTAAACTGGAGCTGTTTAAAATGAATTGGTGGGTCCGGTACTCCTAAAATCGAGAAACCCATTAATAAGTCAAGTGGCTCTAGATCGGGTAATTTTCAAGATAACAAGCTGAGACTCAGCATAAATGTTTAAAATATATATTTTAACTCCTATGTCAAGTTTCAATTCGATATATTAAAATTCGGCCAATTTAGAATGAGCCAACGCTTCATATGTGAATAAGATGTCCCCTTTTAGTGATTTCCCCTGCTGCAAAATACATACCTGCATTATCGAATTTTTTCCAGACAAACCATTGCTCGGACGAAATAAATGCATATGACCTTTTTTGTTTAAAAATACTTCCCCTACACGGTAGTATTTTTTATTTTCCTCTATCTTCATCCCAGCTCGAAATATTAAGGATAATCGAAAAAAAAAAATGATAATCGATTTTTTTTTCGACTTTGGGAAATCGATAGACTGGTAAACTTTTTTTATGTTAATCTACATACTTTAATGTACTTATAAAAAAAAATCAGCCGTATTGCAAATTACTGGTACTTTTGGTCTAAATTGACCTTTACCGACTGGCCTAGTAGTGTTTCTTTAGAATACTATTCACAATAATTTGAGCTGATAAATGTTTCTTCAATAATTATGACTCAGGAACTTTAAATTTTAATCATTAAAGATTATAATTAAAAATGTCTAATCAAATAAGAATTCATCATAGAAGGTCGAGCAAACTTTAGATAAGTTTTACAATTTTATTGTTATCTTAATTATAAAAACCAATTCCAATATAAAATGATAACTAACACCAGTGGCGTAAATAACAATCCCACGGTGGGCTGGTCAAGGGGCGCCGCGACCCGGGCACATAAAAAATATTATAAATTAATTCAAAAAATAAAATGTAGTAAACACATTATCATCAATATAAATTTTACCATGAACAATATTTCATTAAGATATCTTAATAAAACTGCTCCGTAAATAATATAACCAACGATCATAAGTCTGAAATCGTAATCATTATGGTTGCGCAATCTGTACTAGCAGTTAACAATAATTCCTGCTAATAAGCGAACTATTTGCTTCCCCATCAAACAAATGTATTTCATTGATGTAAATGTATAACCACCAGGTGTTAGGCTAGGCACATATTCAGACGTGATTGCTTTTCACTCGACGTGTCACAGCACGACTTTTTGTAACATACGTAAATGACTAGATTATTTGTATATTGGTAGCGCGACTCGCTGGCACGACAGTGGCACAGTGGCAGTGACACAGTTTTTCGCGTCGCACGTCTCACGAGTTCAGTACCTACTCTACTATCGCTCAAAGGTTTTGGTGTCCAGTTGTGCAATTTCCATTTTCACATTTTTCAGATGTTGGCCTTGGAAAAGCTGATAGAGGCCTAATTAATTTAAAACATTTTGAAAATAAAATTGAATTTATTTGAATAATAAAGCGGAATTTTCAATAAACATTTAAAAAAAAGTAATTATTAATAAAATAATTATCATAAAATCATTAAAAAAATATATATGTCCTCTGAATTGATTAATAAATATTTTTTGTTAACGAATTAAAACTGTGTTTATATGTTCTCTGCATTTTAGAAATAATTTTTAATAAAATATTTGGCCCTGTAAACATTTTTTTAAATATGTCTTCATAAAATCATAAACTAACAAGTGCAAATGTTTAAAGTATGTACATATAAAGAACATAATATTATGCATCATCCCGTGCACTTCTGCGAGTTTCGGTTCATCCGGAAGTTGTTAGTAGAAACAGCAAGTAATCCTGGTAATTCTGAAGTCATTTTAAATTATTTTAGAGATCTAATAAACATAGTTTTTTATCCGTGAATCATTAATTTTTAAGCGTTCTAGAAAATAAAATGTTGTAAAATACACGTTTCTACTGGACGAGAGTTGGGGGCAACTGCGTTGTAATATGCGTTCCCCAATGCGACGCGTGTGGCGCGATCTTGTGTCATGCAGCTCGCTTTATGTCATCTCACACGCGGCAATCGCGTCCCAATATACGCCTTGCCTTAATGGTGTGTGCGTAGTGTCAATGTGATAAACACTGACAAAATATAATCACCCTCATCAAAGTATAAGCCCGCCCTCGTGCTATCGACCTTACACGTTAATCGACAAGGATTTTCACATGAAGAAAAAGAAAAGTTTTAAATAAATGTAATTATAACAACTTACCAGATTTTTGTAAATAATAAACCTTGATGTTTTTGTTTAAAGTTGCACTCTTTCTTTAACTTTTAAAGATGATAAATTAGTTTAAACTTAAAGCTTGCATGTTATTTTGAGTGTGATACTTCATAGTATAGGCGGTACCAACAGATAGTTTGGTTATGTAAAGAATGTCCTATACTTTAATGAATTTACTTTCATTTCAATTCAATTTAAAGTAAAAATAATATCTAATTTGTACTACTAGGTATAAGACCGTGGGGTGGGATTGCTTACGCGAGGAAAGGGGTCATCTAGTTTTTGTTTTTTTGAGGGGGCGCCAATCAATGTAGTTACGCCACTGCATGTCACCAGACTAGATTCGTAGATATTTCAGATTTAACAAAATTAAAATCGTGACTTTTCAGGTTGGTTTTAGCTAAACAGACAGAGATAAAGGCTACTCCAATATTTTTAAAAGATGTAAAAATCTGAATGTATAATAAATAAACGGTACCAGGAACTGGCACATACTTTCTCGCAAACATATTTAAATTATTAAACAGATTCATTGTGACTTCATAATTGTAGGAGGGGTGACATTAAAGTAGGAGATTAACTAATAAATATTATTATTAGCTAGAGAGAAAACTATTCGGTCTATTAGATCTGAATAGATGCACGAAAAAGGGTTTTGAAAAACAACCCTCTTTTTGGCCAAAAAAACCCCAAAAATCTGTTATTATTATTATTAGCTAAAGAAGAATTTTTAGAAAGGTCTTCTGCATATGGTAGGGTACATTAAGGGCTACAAATAAGCTAAATTTGATCAAAATCGTTTAATCGTTTGATTTAGTTCGAAGAGCCGTTTTTTTATTAAAAAAATAATAACTGATTTTTTGGGGGTTTTTGGTCAAAAATGGGGTTGTTTTCAAACCCCCTTTTCGTGCATCTATATGGGCCTAATTGACATGTTTAGTGCAAATTTGTTCGAAATCGATTTAATAGTTTTCTCTCTAGCTTTGTATACATACATACAGACAGACATTTTGTAAAAACCACTTTTTTGGACTCAGGGGTCCCAAAACGGATATTTCCACAAAAATCTCATCATCGATTTTTTTTGCGATCACTATACTTTCTCTGTACTATAGTATAGTCAGAAAGTAAAATTAATATAACTTTCACTAAACTAAGTACTACTTATACGATTTAAGTGGATATTTAATTTAATTCAAAACGCCTATTTAAATACACTAAAACCAAACTAATTCGCCTGTTTTCGTAATTTAGATTTGAAATTGGGCATACTAAAAGTTCTTCATAGGATTTACAAGGCTGTGATTTAGGCAGACGGACATGGCCAAACTAGAATCTCCTGAAGAGTGGAGTGTATAAAATGTATTACTGTAATATTATAGTCAAATTTAAGTCATAAATAGTCAATAAGATCTGACAATTGCGGATGTGACTTCTATTACTAGTTCTTTTAACAGTTTTTGTACTTAAGTACAAAATAACTCAATCACAGCTGAACCTCCGTCGTGAGTTGAGCGAATTTTAAAAAGTAAGTTTATATGTTTTGGGGTTTGAAACAACTATTAGGAAATTGATGGTCTACTCATGAAGGCGCTGAATAGCTGTATGGGTGTACGAAATATATTAAGCGGCCCACTCGCGTAGACTTGTTTTCAAAATAGAAACAGAAAAGTTATTTTTTAGTTGCGATTTTTTAATTGAGATTATAGACATTTATAGAAATCTACTATGCCAACGGAAGGTTAAATCGGAAGATGTTTTTCAATAATATAATAAGGCAATAATGAAAGTTACTAAAAAATCTATTCAAGTACGGATATTTCTTGGGTGAAGAAAAAGGTGTAGGCCTACACCATGAAGGGATCGTTCCGCAAAGAAATTAAAAAAGTAGCGGCGTCCTCCAAGAGCGGGACAGGTTCGGAAGAACTCTATAAGCTCTCAAGTTGTGGTACTACAAATACTTGGTTTTTACAAAATGCGAGAAAATTCCAAGGCTATCTTCAAGCAACGTTGAGAACGACAGAGATGAAGATTTGGTAGACGATTATTTTCGTCGGTCATACGAAGGTAGTTTCTAAAATCGTCAGGGTTGTTTTCGCGCAGCTCTGATAATGACCGCTAAAAACTAACCTAAATGTTGTTTACCCAACAAATAATTGCTTCAAAGTTTGAAATCAGCTGTTAATGAAAATATAACAGCAAACAGCTTTTTTTATCTGTTATTTTATTCAATTGGTTGCTATGGTAATTAATGTACTGTAAGTACATTCAAGTAATATGTGTTGGTTCATCAGTCTAGGCCTAGTCTAAGAATTTTTTCCGACTAAATTTACAAATATTGAAATTAAAAAAATGTTTTTATCAAAATTAATTATAGCCTATGTTAGTCAGAGATAGTGCAGCTTTTTATTTTTAAAAAATGTTTCAATCGGTTCAACAGTTCCAGAGATTACCTTTTACATACAAACAAATTGTACCTTTTTAATATTTAGCATAGATAGTACAGATAAATACGCTAAATAATGGTAAAGGATCAGATATATCCTATATTTTTTAACGTGAAAAAAATCATAACATCTACGTGTGCACCCGGTGATGACCCAACTATAGTAGTTTAGCTGGAAAGAACATACGTGTATTATGTGGGTAGAAAGTTGCACATTTCATACAATATCTCTACGAAACCTAAATTTGATTTTTAATGCGCAGTGAAATGATTCATCTGTGAAAAAGTCCACGAGGCTGAAAGAAAAATTTGTCTTGCGAAACCCGTTGCTTACAATTGCGTCATAAAGATTTGTTAAGTCTGGTGTGAAAAACGTTATCATTTATTTTGTAGTCATAGAAAAACGTTTAAAGTTTATTGTTTTTTTAGATTAGCCCCATGTCATTAATAGGTCCGATGGTGCTGGACCTTTTGATTGTGTAAAGACATAAATTAGAGATAAATTTTCAGACATTGTTAAATCAGCTACAATCTTAAAATATAAAGTACTTCCTTCAGTTTTTTTAGGAAGTAAACTATTTTAAAACTTTAAAAACGTAGGAGTTGAAAGGTTGCAGAGCGAAATTATTTTATCAAAAGCGCTGTTTTTTCATGTAGGCCTATTTATACTTTTTACAGACTAATGGTTTTAATTAGTTTGTTTGACTGTGCCAAATATATTGATGATTTGGTTGTTAATGAGAAATGTCACCTTGAAACCAATGTAAATCTTACACACATAACACACCCACACACGTCTCTGTTATAACCGGAGTACTGCTAACATCTGAGCAGGTTTTAGTCAAAATGTACTTGACGGGAAAATATTTCATTCATCTGAATGGGTAATAAACCCAAAAACATTTATCCAAACGTGTGTAGATCCAACATTTATCAGAACTGGTAATAAAACCAATAAAATGTGTCTGAATGAATAATACAACAGCAGCATTTATCTAAACTGCTAATAAAACCAACATAATTTATTTGAACGGGTAGTAAGAGAAACAACAGCCATCCGAGCTGGTAACTATACCAAAAACATCAATCCGAAAACCAACAACATTTATCAGAACTGGTAAAACCAACATCATTCATT
>JAGFPH010002119.1:185852-197583 GCA_018207615.1 Philaenus spumarius
GCCCTAGAGGAAGCTACATACCAAATTTCATTTCAATCCGTTCGGTAGTTTTTGAGAAATCGTGCTGAGTGAGTCAGTGGGTTTTCGCTTTTAAATATATTGATGAATATTTCTTTGTTCACTATATCCTCAAAAACTATTCGATCGATTTCACACAAAAATTTCACAGTGTGTCCATATCATTGTCAAATTTTAAATAAATCTAAAAATCACATACACACGAACGAACCAGTTTAATGTACATTTCTACTGATTTATTGGAGGGTATAGGATAAATTTATAAAAATAGGATTTTCCGAGTTCAAAAGTAATACCTATATTTCAAAATAAAAAACTTTCCAGGTGTGACGAAAGTCCCTAATTTTTAAGAAAACTCACAGCTTGTTACCTAAACAGTAGGCCTATTTGAGGAAATTAATTGATGGTGGACAAAAATTTTAATTATTTATACAGTTTAGGTGAGTTATAGTCTATCCGCTCGGCCGTGATACCTGACTTCTCGGAACTCAACGCCCCCTCCACTAGTTTGCCACCGGCAGGCCCGGCGAGCGGGTAGGGAGGGGGGTTGAGTTCCGAGAAGTCAGGTATCACGGCTGAGCGGACAGACTATAAGTTCGTTTGTTTATTTCTTTATGTCGTCTCATACCGTAAATTATACATTCAACCTTTATAGTGAACTTACGGGCTTCGCCCCTGGACGCTTCGCTCGCAGTTGGAAAACTCGCTAAAGGATCTCGCTAATCTTTGGCTCGATTGTACCTGGGTGACCGAGCTTAAATCAGCGGTTTTACTTGGCAGCTGACTCAAACTTCTTAAACATTAGCTCCATAAGATTAACATAGAAAATTTGAAGGCTTGTGGGCCGGAGCTCCTTTCGGGTGAACAGCGGTTAAACGGACGATCGGATCTTAAATCTGACGGAAAATCGTTAGTTCGAAATGAAATTTTCTACAACTTTTGTATTTAACATGTTTTGCTATCTCTTACCGTTTTCTTACAAAACGCGCTCAAAGTTTAAAATGTTTAAAAATTTAACTTTTCCCGTCCGAAAAGTGCCTTCAAATCTCAAAAATGTTAACCTGTGGAAATTTTTCTACAGGTTTCTCGTCGAGAGCTTTAATTCAAGTATGAGGTCGAGGGAGTACGATTACGGGAAGTGCCTCATAGTTCATGTCAGTGAATGAATCAGTGAACCCGCCCAGCTTTATATAAGTAAAAAGACGTGGGGCGCAGCCTCCCTTCTCGGATTAATAGTGGCTAAACGGATGATCGGACCTTAAATCGGACGGAAAATCGTTTATTTTTTGAATTGAACATTTTTTGCTATCTCTTACCGTTTTCTTACAAAACGCGCTCAAAGTGGAAAAATGGAAAAATTTCCCGTCTAAAACGTGCTTTCAAAATTAAAAAATGTTAAGTTCTGGTAATTATTCTAAGAGTTTCCTCGTCGAGAGCTTTAATTCAAGTATAAGGTTGAGGGGGGTCCGGTTAAGGGAAGTGCCTAATAGTTTATGTCAGTGGTTCAGTGAACCCATCTACATGTATGTAAGTAGATTTTCATAGGAAATAATAATATGAGCTATTGTATTGACTCTTTTGGTGAGACCTAAGGTCGGGAGTGGTCAATGAGCACCGATCATGGTCCCCAGAACACGTTTTGGGTGTAACTAAAATGTTTATGTATATAATTATGTTTCGCACTCTAACGGCCGCATTGTATACGTTTAGACCGCAAATTTGGTACACGTTTTCTAAGCGGCTCGGACGAGTTCGTTAGCAAAAAATATCTAACAATCGGAAGCACGTTTTTTGACCGGAAGTAAATTTGCTTAGATTTATTCTCCATAAGCATTGCGCTTCTTATAGGTTCTGTATTCATTGCCTCAATCAACTGCTTTATAGAACCCATAGTTGGCGAGATACATCCGCGATTAAAGTTATTTCCTGTGTGGTTTAAACCGTATAAACACCTATAGTATCTAGAATTATACATGTACAGTACTTTAATGTCAGTTCAGTATCTGTGACTTGGATCAGCTGTTTAAATCACATGCTCGACTTATTCGCCTTTAAGGTTACAGGCGTAATTAGTATAGTCTGTATTGTTTAAGTTTATCATTCACGTGATAATGTTTTTACGTGAGAGTTCGGGAAACGTGCAACCAGAAACGTCTAAACTAGATTTATTTTAATTAACAGCTGATGAAATTTATTGCCGTTGTTTCATTGAACCTTGAACGGATTGGTTTTGGTCACGTTTAGACATTTATCGGGCTGTTGCAAGTTATATGCAGAAAGTGATATTGCTTTGCAGAAAGTGATATTGCAACCCCCGTATTGGGAGTATTTGCAATACATTGCGTGTTTTGTTAGAGTAAAGTATTTTTGTTGAACCTGTATATTGAAAATTCTATCAATACGGGGATTGGCGTTCGAAGCACACAATTCATTGTGTATTGAAAATACTCCCAATACAGGGGTTGGCGTGTGAAGCACGCAATGCATTGTGTATTGAAAATACTCCCAATACGGGGGTTACGAAAATGCACTGTGCGTCGGCCGCTTGTCATAATGTTCAGTGTCAAGCTCATATATGTGCGTCCTTAGCAGTGAACGTGTTAAAAGGGTTTAGATTCAAAACCCCGGTCCTGACCAGACCCCCCCAAAAACGGCCTAGCTACGGCCTTGTATCAAATCGGACGTAAAATGCGGCCGTTAAAGATAACAATACAACATTGCTGTGTTTACTGTTTTGGTATAGGATGCCGGGTTGAACAAACCAATTACTAGGCCCTACACATAAATTAACTATTATCCTTCATCCGATTCTTTTGACAGTTACACCATTCGATAGGGTATCAAATGGGCTACAAAAAAGGTGTCTTGACATTTTTGTTAAAATGTACGGTTTTTGAGTAATTTAGGTTCAAAATTTTCAAACAGCCGCCATTTCGAAACGCATGATTGGATAAAATCGATTATTTTTCTTGAGATAAATCAGTGTTAGGTTAAATTTCATGCCAAGTTTGAACTCAATCAGTCAAAACCTTCTCTATATATGAATTATTTTATTAAAAAAACAAAATGGCGGATATCTGGAAAACGTAGTGTTTTCGGGCCTGAAAGACCGTGAACATCCAAGAACATCTTAATTATAATTCGTAGGTTCCACAAATTATAAATTATACAATTTTTAATAAAGATGTTTGCTTATAAACAAGTTGAAAAACATGATTTTCAGTCGAGTTACTTGATATCAGTACATCGGATTTTGTTACCTACTAACTGTACATTGGAGTTTTCTCCAAATTTAAATGTCGTACGCGTATGGCGGAAACTAAAAATAAGACCGGCATTAGTAAAAACAAAAGTGTATACAAGCGATATTCTAGTCGCACTCGAGCGCTTTACCAATGTAATAGCATAGGTCAGCCTTCTCAAGGATGGTTCCGCTCACTGGATTCGACGCTTTTACTCGAGTGATATTGCACACCCTTAATATAGGCCTAATAAGTTCATTTTTTGAGACCAGAAGATTGCGTCTTTTAAATGAGCAGGCAAACCGGCACACCCACGCCTACCCAGTGGTCCAAATTTGTCAGGAACGACCTGTGATGCCTCCTGTAATTTTCTAACTAATGTGCTTATAAAAATCTTTAAACATTTTGAACGTAGTGTTTATTAAGTGCTTTTATTCAATATTATAATGTCAAATTGAAAAGATAGATTACAGAAACACCGTAGGAACAGTTCAAGTTTCGGCTCATAATTTGAAACTGTTGTTAAGAAATTCCGAATAAAGTTAGATTTTGTTTCATTTTATTATACTGAGACATCCCCAAAATTACAAAGTCTGTCTAAAAAGTTCAGTGGATGGTCTAATATATCGGTATTCAACGCTTGAAACAGCGCACGCGCATGCGTACGCAGGCATGAACATGTCTGGTCCTGCCATCTGTCGGGAATTGCGCGAGGCTTCTATTGCAGTACTTTTACAGTCATTGCAACAGAGTGTTCCGAGTAGTGTGCGTCGAAAAGCCGTGGAGCAACGACGCGACATCAAGTTCTGTTTCAAATTGGGTAAAGCGGCGACAGAAACCCATGAGATGTTGGTGCAAGTGTACGGGCAGGATGATGTGAGTAGAAAATATGTGTACGATTGGTTTGCACGCTTTCGCGCTGCCAAAGAATCGGTAGAGGACGTAACGCGTTCAGGACGACCATCCAGAAGCAGGACGCCGAAAAACATTGAACGTGTGCGAGAGATGCTAACAAAAGATCGGCGATTGACTCTGCGATTAATAGCAGAAGAAGTGGGTATCAGCAAAGACACAGTGCGGGCCATCGTCCATAAAGAATTGAGCAAACGCACGATTTTTGCCGCACATCCTAACAGGTGATCAAAAAGCAAGACGCTTTGGGGCCAGTGGCGATTTCATCGTTATGTGTGACTGGGATCCGACTTTTCTGGGTTCCATTGTCACAGGAGACGAGACTTGGTGTTAGCAGTACGACCCCGAAACGAAAAGACAATCAGTTTAATGGCGGTCACCTTCTTCCCCGCGACAAACAAATAGCCGCGTGGAAAAATCCAAAGCGAAGACCAAGTTGATCACATTTTCTTACAAAGAAGGAATCATCCATAAGGAATTCGTTCCTGCTGGCCAAACGATGAATGCCGCATTCTACTTGGAGGTTCTCAAACGTTTGTTGCAGCGCATCCGGCGTGTTAGGCTACAAATGTTCCAGACGGAAATTGGATGTTACTGTAAGACAATACACCATCGCATACCATCCAATTTTTGGCGTGACAGTTTTGCAACACCCACCGTACTCTCCAGATTTGGCGCCTGTTGATTTTTTTTGTTCCCGCATCTTAAGAAGATCTTAAAGGAATCACGGTTTGTGAACGTAGAAGAGATTCAGAAACAAGTGACGGCAATTCTGAAAACGATTCTACATGAACACTTCTACAGTTTTGAGGCGCTATACGAACGTTGTCAGAAGTGCGTTGTGTCTGGTGGAAAGTATTTTGAAGCCCAATAAAGATATTTCTAATGTACATTCTGTTTTTATGTTTTTATCATACCATTTACCGAAATATTTAGACAAACCTCGTATTTTTAGGGATTTCAAGACAGTTTTTCTTTTGGAAAGCTGTGAAATAGTAATTTACACAAAATGCCGCCCACACATCCTGGCTGGCATCGCATATTACAACTTGAAACTGCAAAGAACGTCTCAGCCGGCTTTTTTTATATTTTGTTTGTAAAAAATGTGTATAACCAATCCCAATTAGCTTTGGGCAAGGGCTAGTATATACACTATTTCGATTGAATCTAGTCGTGACCGACACTAAACGAAGGTTCAAGGTTTACACGCCCCGGATGACCGTCACAGATATATTACTTTCCCGTTTACACGCAATTAATCAATAATCGATTGTTACTACCTGTCTTCCTGTACCTGAAGCTAAATAACAATAAAGTCAGCTGTTAATATTTGACCTTGAGTCGCCTTGTAGCGTGGTCGCCGCCAGAATTATATTGCCGAATGGAGCACGTACTACCAGGGGGCCCAGGAAGTTAAAACAATTACATTCTCAGTCCACTGTAAACAGCCGTCATCATCAGAGTGATACATGAGATTTTAATACTAGTAAATTATAACTTGTTAATTTAATTTTAAATATTGAATATTATTACCTTCTTAGTTTTGAAGATATGATTAATCCTACATTATAATACATATGTAGAGCGTCGAAAATCCGAACTAATTGAGACCGAGGGGGTTCGGATTTCAATTTGTTCGGATTTTTGAAAACAACCAAGAAAATGATATTCAGGCTAAAATATATGCCCTTGAATCGATTAAAGTGGTTAAACAGTACAAGCAGTAATGTAATTAATTACAATACAGTATGTAAGACTACTTACATAATATGATTTAGAAAAACCTGTACGTACACAGTAGGGCCAACATGATTACACTTGTACAGTAACTCTCAATTACAGTACAGTACATAATTAAACGATCACTTGTACATTTTAGTTAACACAAACCAAAAATAAAAAAATACTTTAGGCCTACAGTACACTACTGTATGTACGACACACTGATATAATGATTACACAAAGAGAAATGAATAAACTTTCTGTATGTTTATTGCTAACGCTAAAGCAGCTTATTAGCGTGACAGTGAAAATACTGACAGCCAGTCTGCAGTGAGGGTGTGTAAGAGCAGGTATTAAGGGTTTGCTGTAGTGGCGGCCATCTTGGATTTTTATCCCATAAGGGCAATGTTAAATTTCAAACCATTTATTTCGTTTACTTTTTATCATAAAATTGTTTGCAAGGTCCCATTTTAAGCACAGCCACAATACGCATCCGTCTTGCAATTTACATTTTTTTTAAATTTGTTATGTAATCGACATTTTGTGAGAACAAAGTTTGAGTTTTTTTCCTAACACAATAAAAAAATAATAATGAAAAAGAATTTGCAAGCCGGATCCGAAATTGTATAAAGAATATTCAGTTTTTTTTTTCAACACTCAATTACAAAAGATAGACTTATAAAATGGTTTGAAATGAGGCAATGTCAGCGCAAGAAATTGCACTGTTTAGATAGGGATATAGTGAGAGGCGCTAGCGTTTCCTGTTGATTTCTCGTTTACTGGAGCAGACAGCAGACCCTTAAGTATTTAAAAAGAGATAATAATGTCAAACCGCGATGAAGATTTTTGTGAAATTTTTAACGAAGCAATAATTGGAATTTGCGAAAACAAAAACGAAATTTTTGCAGGGGCTGTCTCAGAACGCGTTTGGATTTTGATGTTTCGGATTATTGACGTTCGGATTATCGACGCTCTACTGTATTAAATAAAATGTGTAAATAATCGAACACGCAGCTGAACCGCTGACGTGAGTTGAGCGAATTTCCAAAAATAACTTTATATGTTTTAGAGTTTTAACCAATTATTTGGGAAATTATTTTTTTATTTTTTTTATTTTTCATTCTTTTTGTTACAATAATAAAGACACAATAATATATTAAATACTATAAAATACAGAAAAGAGAAAAAAATACCAGAACAATTTTACTTCTAAATCCTAAAACAATGAAAAACTTAATAGACACAACAGAAAAAACTTAAGAAGAAATGCATTAAATATTATAAAATACACAAGAGAGAAAAAAAACCAAAACAATATTACTTCTAAATCCTAAAACAATTAAAAAAACTTAATAGACACAACAACAGAAAAAACTTAAGAAGAAGAAGAGAAAAAAAGGAATGAATAATGCAGCCTCCATGGGTCTGCCCGTTTTGAGGCTGCATATCTCTCAATTAAAATAAAAAGAGAAGGAAAAACATCTGGTGTGCACATCACACAACTTTCCTTACCAAAATAGATGCTGTATCAATTATCAAATTTCTCGAGCGAGAGATTGATGATACCATTTTCGAGTTAATAGGAGTATCCGTTTCGAAGAAAGCGGTACTAACTTCAAAACGGTTAATCCCACGGACCTGATTTTGGTCTCAATCGATTTCTAACCTCACAAAATGTCAAATTTGATACCAAATACGGCTAGTTTAAAAAAAAAGACATTTTTACCCCCAAAAACGCCCTTTTTGGGGGCAATTTTTGAAAAAATGGAAAAAGTTGAGTGGGGTATCGTTTTTGACATTATTTTGGACGCTGAATCGAATGAGGCCATTTTCAAGTCGATAGGAGCAGCCATTTCAGAGATAAAAACAAAATAACTTGGTTTTTGTAATAACTTTTTTCAACGAATTTTTAACGGTCTTTCGCGTACATAGGGTGTTAAGGGGGTCGGAGTAGAGTATGTTAGCAAAGTTTAATCAAAATCGTTAGAGGGAATTTGGAGTAAATACCAAAAATGTGCTAAAAACTGCTCCCACGGTAAGACACCACCTCCGATTTGCTTCAAATGTACATGGGTTTAATTGTTTACATGTTTGAAGATATCCTGTAAATTTCAGTTCGATCCGTCCAGCCGTTTGCCCTGTGCACTCCGGACACACACACACACACACACCCCGACACACAGACACACAGACAGACCAATTGCCAAAAATGCATTTTTTGGACTCAGGGGGCCTTGAAACGTAAAGATATTATGAAAACTCGACATCGAATTTTTGGGTCGATCGCAATACTTACCTTACCTAGTATAGGGTAAGGAAAGTAAAAACAGAGTTTAAGATCACATTCTTATATATTCTTCTCATGAAGGCGCTGAATAGCTGCCTACGTTATGAAATGTTACGAGTTTGCTCCTCGTCATTGAGGCCTCGGGCTATGGACTGCTTCGCTTCGCTCGCAGCGTACAAACTCGACCGTTGGGCTTTGGATCGGAAGATGACCCACGGTAAAATCCCCCACTTGGATTTGAACCGGATACATTTATGGTATTTTACGTTTTGATCGATTTTGGGGGAACCAGGCGAGCTACAAGGTCGTGTAAAAAAACAAAATGTGCAGAATAATATCCTAAAACTCTGAAAAAGTTTCATTCTCGTACGAAAAATCTAAAAAAAAGTTACTTTGGTCAAAAACCGTGCTTTTTGGACATTTGGGCTAACGAACTCGTCCGAGCGACAATACACATGAGTACCAAATTTGGACTAAACGGACTTAAAATGCGGCCGCTAGAGTGCGAACACATTATAATTTTTATTGACATCCCAAAACGTGTTCTGGGAACCATGATTGGTGCTCATTTACCATAAATGCACTCTAATAAAATACGTGTGTGAACCTACTCTCGATTCCACGTTCACCGTGCGGTACAGGTCTTACGGGAGAATAGACATGCTACTACCATTACAGGGAACATCATGTTTATTGTCATGCGGGTTGCGTCAACTGACCGAGCGTTGCATGGGAGTTGATGTTTTTTAGTTGGCTACTACCGCTGAGACTGTCGTATGGATAACATGGCTTATGGGCGCTCTGTACTGCACGGTGAACGTGGAATCGGGTGTAGTAAGGGACACGAAATACGCAGGAGTTTTTGTAGTTAGCGAATTTCCATGGGAAAGATGAGCTATTGCAGTGACTCTTAGAGACCTAAGGCCAGAAGTGGTCAATGAGCACCAATCATGGTCCACAAAACAAGTTTTGGGGGTCGTTAAAAATGTCATGTGTTCGCACTATAACGGCCGCATTTTACGCCCAATTTGGTCCAAAAGTGGTACTCCCGTTGGTTTTCTGAGTCGCTCGGACGAGTTCGTTGGCCCAATAAATTCAACAACCTGAAGTACTTTTTTGACCAGAAGTAATTTGTTGACCGGAAGTAATTTGTTGACCAGAAGTAGTTTTTGACAGGAAGTAATTTTTGACAGGAAGTACTTGTTTGACCGGAAGTAATTTTTAACAGGAAGTAACGTTTTGACCGGAAGTAATTTTTGACAGGAAGTAATTTTTTACAGGAAGTACTTTTTTGACCGGAAGTTATTATTATTTTTTTAATTCATCGTATTGCAATGAAATTTGTTTGGGGCTTAAATTAAATAGGATATTGTTCTACACATTTTTTTGACACGACCTTATACTCGTAGTATCCCGTCTGGTTCACACAAAATTGATCAAAACGTAACGTACCAAAATTTACCGTGGGCTTCTGATCGTAGGTCAACAGCTCGGGATTGTCCGCTGAGAGCGAAGCGAAGCAGTCCATAATCAGAGGCCGCAAAGTCGAGGTGCAAACTCGAAAAGCGTGCTTTTCAGCTGCGAGCGATACGAAGCAGCGCGTGAGCCTGAGGTGCAAACAAATTCTACTAATACAGGGTGTTACAAAAAGTTGGGCTGGCTATGCAGATTCAGATTCTACATGCAAAAATAAGTCGAAAATGTTGTATAACATTTTTTCGATTTCGGCTTAGTTTAGCCATAATCCGCCATTTTGTTTTTTTACAAAAACTCACTGTAACTCTGGAAATAGATAAGATATCGAGTTAAAATTTGGAATAAGCATTTTATATGTTACGATTAACAAGTGTACCAAACACAAAGAGTTTATTTTTATAATTTTCAAAATGGCGGCCGTTGCAAATTTTTAACGTGGGATATCTTGAAAATCGTTAACTTTACAAAACATGTACAACAGACAAAATATTTTCCTTTTTTAACGACAGACAAAATGCTTTTTTTGTAGTTTCAGTAGGTCAAAGGATAACAGAGTTATCGACAAAAAACTAAAAACATAACTTCTTGGTAATTGTCTACAATAACCAAAATTAGCCTAAAACCATCAGTTTTTTAAATTTAAATTTTTTTTAGTTATTTTTGTAACGGGCTATGCAGATTCAGATTCTACATGCAAAAATAAGTCGAAAATGTATTGTAAATTTTTTTTCGATTTCGGCTTGGTATAGCCGTAATTCGCCATTTTGTATTTAAAAAAAATAATAACTCAAAAGCCCTTAAAGATATTTTTTATGAAACTTGGTATACACTTTAACTCTATAGCTATAAACATTTTCCAAAAATTTCTTTGATCAGACTCATCAAATTTCAAAATGCCGGCCATTTAAAATTTTTAAATTCAAATTCCATGAAAACCAGCTACTAAAACAAAATTTTACTAGACACTAAATTTGAAGCCCTTTTCATTTCAAATCGAATGGCATTTTAATTGCAAAAAATGGTTAATAAATATAAAAATGACGGCCATTTAACAATTTCAATGGAAAATTCCATTAAAACTAGGGACTAGAAAAATTCCAAATTGTTCTATTTTAATTTATGTTTCGTACGCGGTTATTCAGCACCTTAGTGAGTAGAACAATTTCCCAAATAGTTGGTTGAAACACTAAAGCATATACACTTCTTAGCGAATTTCCATAGGAAAAATGAGTTATTGCAGTGGCCCTTATGGTGAGACCCAAGGTCGGGAGTAGCAAATGAGCACCGATCATGGTCCCCAGAACACGTTTTGGGGTGTCATTAAAATTCATATATATATATATATATATGTATATATGTGTTCGCACTCTAGCGGTCGCATTTTAAGTCCGATTTGGTCCAAATTTTGTACACGTGTTGGTTGTGTAAGTGGCTCGGACGAGTTCTTTAGCCAAAAAAATCCAACAACCGGAAGTAAGTTTTTTGACCGGAAGTAACTATTTTTTGAGATTTTTACTAAGAGAATGAATTTTTTTTAGAGTTTTTTCTAAAAATATAAATGTAAGATGTTCTGCGTTGTTTTTTTACGCGACCTTATAGCTCGCTTGGTTCCCCCAAAATCGATCAAAACGTGAAATACCATAGAAGTACCCGGTTCAAAGAAAATGTGGTGGATTCTACCGTGCAATGCTTTGTGTGTTGAAAATACCCCTAATACTAGGTTTGGCGTGCGAAGCACGCAATGCATTGTGTATTGAAGACAATCCCAATATGTGGAATGGCGTGCGAAGCACGCAATGCTTTGTGTATTGAAGACAATCTCAGTATGTGGAATGGCGTGCGAAGCACGCAATGCATTGTGTATTGAAGACAATCCCAATATGTGGAATGGCGTGCGAAGCACGCAATGCTTTGTGTATTGAAGACAATCCCGGTATGTGGAATGGCGTGCGAAGCACGCAATGCTTTGTGTATTGAAGACAATCCCAGTATGTGGAATGGCGTGCGAAGCACGCAATGCATTGTGTATTGAAGACAATCCCAATATGTGGAATGGCGTGCGAAGCACGCAATG
>JAGFPH010002120.1:7886-25779 GCA_018207615.1 Philaenus spumarius
ATTTGTCCACAAAATCCATAATTTTGTTCATCATTTTTACATTTTTTAATTGGAATTTTTACGGAAACTATGATTGATTAGGACTGAAGCAATTGGGTATAAGTAGGGTGGTGGGGTTAGTTGTGAAGTGTGTAAAATATAAGACAGGGGTTGAAATCTACACGCATTATTCCAACATTTTTCCACAAAATTAATAATTTTTACATTTTTTTAATAGGAATTTTTACGGAAATGATAATTGATTAGGACAGAGGCACTTGGATCTATGTTGGGAGGTGGTGGTAGCTGTGACCTGTACATAATGTACAGCCTAAAATATTCTCTGAAAAGTTCTCTACATGTTAATGAAAGTTTCGTCAAAATCGGTTCAGCCATTCCGGAGATTAGCTTAGACAAACAGACCGACATACATACAGACACAAAATTTATTAATGTGCGAATAATCATATGAGATTAGAAAAAAGCTTATATTTTTAAATCAGAGACAGACACTTCAATTTTATTTATACGTATAGATGTGTATAGGTTGCGCAAAAGTCACTTGAAATCGCTTTAAACAAATACTCAATTACAGACAATACTTACAATTACTTTTTTGTTTCTACCTTGCTTTTTCATTAATGCATTGTTCAAGTCTTCCGGGAACATTGTTACATACTCTACGCCAGAGTTCGACATCACTGTTCAAATCCTGGAATTCGTCGCATATCGTCAATTCGGAATTGGTCGTTTTTCAATTCGTCAATGGTCTGTGGCTTTTTAGAATAAACAAAGCCCTTGACGAGACCCCATACGAAAAAATCCATTGGCGTGATACCTGGTGAAAGTGGAGGCATGTCAATATCTGTCCTTCGACCAATCAATCTTCGTTCAAAAGTTTAGTTAAAATAATCGCAGACTGTAGTGGCATAACTAGTGGAGCACCTTCATGTTGGAAGTAAATTTCCTGAAAGGTTTCAGCACACGTCATGAGTCTTGTAACCACGTTGAAGCATATGCAAATATTTATCTCCTGTCACTGATCCTTCAAAAAAGAATGGTCCAAGTACACCAAATTATGATATTGCCTGGTCGATTGAGTTGTTGTTCTAACAAAAGATTTTGATTTTCAGTATACCAGTATACAGTTGAAATTGGCCTCATCGGACCACACAATTTCATTGAATAACCTTGGATCATGTTGTGTTGGTTAATCATCAATTCACAAAACCGAAGACCATCTTCAAGTAGCCCATGCACTAAACGTGGAATTTAAGTGCGTGTAACATTCTTTACACAGACCTTCGTGACGACAGCCTAGAGGCTAATCGTCCGGATGATTTTCGTGGACTTTGAGTGACGGCTAAACTACGCTCAATTTATTTTCCTCTGTTGCGACTGTCATTGGGCGGCCAGATCTTGTTGCATCCGTAACAGATCCATGTTCAAATTTATCTCGTATGCCGGTACACTGTTTGTCTAGAGGGTGGGTTTGAAATAAAATGTCTACCCCGTTCATTAATAACTGCAGTAACACCGCTTCTAAAAAAACTGTTAAAGCGAAAATCCTTTCTTCTTTCGTTAACATAGTTACAACTGTTTAACACAAGAACCAATTCGGAAACTACAGCTTTAAAAATGTCCATCTGAGCAGACCGATTGTTGTGTTTGCGTTGTCGCCAACTGGATGACGCATAAAATTGTAAATATTTTGTAATACCAACATCACGGGCTAAAACTATTGTACTACTTCTTGCTGTCAATTTGTTTTTATACAATAGAATAAAATAAAAATAGAATAGAATAGAATAGTTTTATTTTGCTTTTAAACATTTGTTTACAATGTAATTAGCAATAGTCCATTAAATTTAAATTCTTAAAATTTGACATTTCTTAAAATTTAACATATTTTTTTAAATTTAACATTTTTTAAAATTTATCATTTCTTAAAATTTAACATTTATTTATTTAAATCAGAATTCATATATTCCTCTAATGAATAGTAGGTGCTTTGTTTCAGGAAATCAGATATATACATTTTAAAATTCTTTTCAGTCAAAGATTGTATAGTACCTGGCAGCTTATTATATAACTTAATTTGTTGAAAACTGTGGCTTTTATATGATCTCGCAAGCCTGTTAAGAGGGGTAACCAAATCCTGTTTATTTCTAGTGTTATAGCTATGTCTTGAGCTGTGTTTAACAAACTGTGAAATATTTTGATTAACATAAATCAAATTTGAATAAATATATAAAGAGAGCAATGTCAAAATCCGTAATTTAGATAAACTAGCTCTACAAGACTCTCTATCTGATAAACCTGCCAATATTCTTACAGCTTTTTTGTGTAATAGAAAAACTTTGGAAGTGAGACTGGAATTACCTCACAGCCTAATACCATACATCAGCAGTGAATGAAACAAGCCAAAATAAGACATCAGCAGGACATCAAAACTGACAACCAACTTAAGTTTTCTCATTAAAAATAATACCCTCGAAAGTTTTTTACATAAAGCATTTATATGTGGTTGCCAGGTAAGCTTATTATCCAAGTACAAACCCAAAAGTTTTACATGTTTTACATCACCATCATCTATAACTCCACTTCTGAGTGAAAACAGTATATATACTCGGTCTTGCTATCATTTATCTTTAAGCAGTTTGCATCAAACCAGGTTTTAGCTTTTTCCACAGAATGTTTTAGTAAAGCATTTGTCACAACACAATCTTCATGAAAACACATTAATGTTGTGTCATCGGCATATAAGACTGACATGGCGGGAATGTTACAGCCAAAATCATTGACAAAGATTAAAGAAAAGGTCCCAAAACAGAACCTTGTGGCACTCCCGAGATTACATCTTCACAACCAGACACATCACTATTGCTTACAACCATTTGCTTCCTATTACTTAGATATGACTCTATTAATTTTAATTCTATGTGTTTTATGCCATAGTATCCAAGCTTACCACACAACTTTCTGTGCGATATACAATCGAAGGCTTTGCTTAAATCAATCAGGCACATACCAGTAACAAGCCTATTCTCAAATGATGATAATAAGTGACTAACAATAGTCTCAACAGCCATGGAAGTTGAATACTTAGGCCTAAAACCATATTGGTGCTCATATAGCAAATTATTGTCTATAAAGTAGTCATATAGCTGAACAAAAATACATGATTCTATTATCTTACTCAGTATAGGAACCAAAGCGATAGGTCTATAGCTCTCAGGAAGGAGTTATTTTTTTACCGACTGTCACGTGACTTTGTCCTGACTGAATGACTGAGTGACATAGAACCAACGTGGAGCAAAAACTACTGAAGATACAGATACGAAAATTTTAAGGTCTATTCGTATGGGGTTATGGACGCACGCTAAGAATGGATTTTGCAAAATTTTTATTTTAAAGTGAAAAAATTGTGAAAATTCGGATAAAACAGCTGATCGGAACAAAAGCTTAGCACACATGTTTGTTTACATTCATTACCATAGCAACCAACTTAGCAAATAATTTAAAATCAGTTTATTATCCTTCACACCAACAGATGTTTTAGCTTATATTAACAAACTAAAAGCAACCACAAACAAAAATAAACGGTACCAGAAACATACTTTCTCACAAACATATTTAAATTATTAAACAGATTCACTGTGACTTCATAATTGCATTAAATTAGGAGAGTTACTAATAAATATTATTACTATTATTAGCTAGAGAGAAAACTATTCGATCGATTTCGAACAAATTTGCACCTAACATGTCAATTATTCCTGTGTAGATGCACGGAAAAGGGTTTTCGAAAACATTTGTAAAGCAACCCCCTTTTTGGCCAAAAATCCCTCAAAAATCAGTTATTATTATTATTATTATTAGCTACACGAGAATTTTTAGAAAGGTACGGTTTTTTGCATACGGTAGGGTACATTGAGGGCTACAAATGAGCCAAATTTTATCAAAATCGCTAGAGCATTTTTTTTTTATAAAAAATAATAACTAATTTTTTGGGGGTTTTTGGCCGAAAGGGGGTTGTTTTTCAAACAATTTCAAAACCTTTTTTCGTGCATCTATACAGGCCTAATTGACATATTTGGTGCAAATTTGTTCGATTCTCTGTAGCTTTGTACACATACAGGCATACAGACAGACGTTTTGTAAAAACCACTTTTTTGGACTCAGGGGGGTCCCAAAACGGATATTTCCACAAAAATCTCAACATCGATTTTTTTACGATCACTATACTTTCTCTATACTTTTTCCTTTTTTTGTCAATATCTCTGTTATTCTTTGAGCTACAGACAAAATAAAAAAAAGACATTGTGTTTGTCATTAAAAGAGTAAACTTTTTTGTCTCTTGTAATTTTTTTGTTAAGTTAGCGGTTTTTGAGATATTTGACATTAAAAATTATAAACGGCCGCCATTTTGAAAGCATTTAAAACAATTTTCTAATTTTTCGTACAGTGATAAAAGGTTACGCAGCAAAGAGGTATACTAAGTTTGATCTCAATATCGATTTTACTTCCAAAAATATTAAGTATTTTGTAAAAAAACACATACAGACAGACGAAAAAATAAGCACCGTAGACCCATGTTAATATTGTGAAATATGTTTGTCTGGATCCCAGGAACATATCCACGAAAGGGGTCCAGCGAGTTCGGGGACACCCTGTATAAACATGTGTGTAAGTAATGCTTGTTTGACTCGGAACCGCGAGGGACGCCAAAACCCACTCAATACCCTCGTACAGAGTATTCAAATTAAATAAATTTTAGATTATCAAGTTCACGAGTAATCTCAAAATCCTGTCCCGTGAGTTTTTTTAAACATATCTGTGTACTGTATCATGTTAAAAATTATCCCTTGAAAAAGGGATAAGCTAAGAAAATGATTCTATAACATAGATAAGCATCATGTGCCTACTTGATTACATTGGAATCACGTTTAAACATTATATCATTTGCAAATTTTCATGCTTAGAGTCTTAATAGAGTGATAGTACTGTATCTCACTATTTATCCGGGTGGGTACCATTTGATTATTAAAAAAACAGTGTAATGCAAAAAGCAAACACCTTTAAATACTTCTTTCTTTAAATAAATAATTGGAATCACAAGACTTTATTTTCCGACACGTTTTCCTCAACACCGGTTGGTTTACGCGCACATTTTTATTTGCGTCTTATTATTAGCCAAAGAATAATGACTAATAATTATTGTTTTGACCAATTAAGTTAGTCAACTAACATGTTTTCCCAACGGCTGCTAACAAATAAACACGGCTAAGCGTGCGCGTAATTTAATGTAGGCTTTCCTGCAGTGAGTTGTAACTAAACAGGCTTTGTGCAGGATTTATTCAAGGCAGTGGGCAGGAAAACCCTTTTAACACGTTCGCTGCTAAGGACGCACATGTGAGCTTGACACTGAACACTATGAGAAGCGGCCGACGCACAGTGCATTGCACGCCAATCCCCGTATTGGAAGTATTTTCAATACACAGTGCATTGCGTGCTTCGCACGCCAACGCCCGTATTGGGATTATTTTAAATACATGGTGCATTGCTTGCTTCGCACGCTAACCCCCGTATTGGGAGTATTTTCAATATACAATGCATTGCGTGCTTCGCACGCCAACCCCATTATTGGCATTTTAAGCCTAGTATTAATTAATAAATTTCGGGATTTCGGAGAGGTTTTGACCCCATAACCCCCATTCTCCCCCCGGCTAAGGCTTTGGATTTATTTGAACATTTAGCAGATTTAGGATGGGGCCACACGGTCCAGTTTTTTGTAGAAGGGTTCAAAGAATTCATACGTGCCAATAAAAAATTTATTAATTGTATTACAAAGTTATTAGCTCAAGAAACAAAAAATTTTAAAGTAACGAAAGAAAAAAGTTAAACTTTAGGCCTACATAAAAATTAGTAAACATTTTTTGTATTTTTTTTTAAATGTACAAAAGTTTTGTAATTTAGTTCTAAATAGAACTGTATAAAAATATATGTAAATTTTAAATTCTTATTTCGAAAACACAAGTTTTTATGTTCCTACTAAGTGTAAAGTCCTAAACTGAATAATATTATAGGCTGTGTTCTAAGGGCGGGACTGTGTGTCCGCAACAACTTGATCCCGAATTCCGGGATCCCGAAAATCGGGATGACGACAGCACAAGGTTTTAAATTGGCGCGTTTAAACAGTCCGTCGAAAACGGACATCCCGATTTCCAACGGATGGTGCTGCCGCACTGCAGGATCCCGAGAAACGGGAAGGAGGTACAAAACACGTGCATTTTCTAGTTTGCGTTCAGACAGTCCGGTTATTCGGGTCCGTTGCATTGCTTCTTTTGTTGTGTTTTGTACACAAAAATGTTTGATAACTCCCCCCCGGCTATGGCCTTGGCCTCAGAATATTAAGCCTTTAGTCAGCATTCTATTTAAAACTGATCCTCAAGAGTGTTAGCAGCGAAAGCACAGAATCGTTTCTGTAAAAAAGAACCCTTAAAAAGTTTTTTTCACGAACGTCGCGTTCGGTTAGACGCGAAAGCACACAGTCTTAAAATCTTCCACTTACTTCCTATATTTTCCTTTTCCAGACCCAGCCACCATGTTGAATGTCAACTCCTATTAGAGCAATGTTAAACGGTTAATAAGATTACTGGAGTAATAATGGTCAGAAAATTATTGTGAATGTGTCTTTTTAAAGGTTAAGACAGTCCGAATGTGATTATCTTTTATATTTATGGTTCATTTTTAAATCCATAATACAGAGGGAAATGAAAAAAATTACATATGTTACCGGCAACAACTTCTTTTTTCAAGTGTGACAAATTTGTAGTTTTGTCTGAATTACAGGTTTAAAAAATTAACAAAAACCGTATTTGTTGATTTTGAAAAGTTATTTGTTTGTCTAAAAAATGTTTTGTTAGTGTTGAGAGCGTTTTCATTGGTTCAAAACGTTTCCATACAAAAATATCTTCCGCTCAGATAGGGTGTTTTTAAAACTTTATACCCCTCTAACTTTTAAATGATTAGTCGTATATAAAAAAAAAACACCAGGAATAAAAAATAAAATAATTTGTACAATCCGAAAACATTATAAAATACTGAATGAAATTTTCAAGTTGACCGCCACATTGGAAAATGTACTACACATATTTTAACTACATAATTTTTTAATTTCTCAAAAAACGAGAAAAGGTCTCCCATTTAAAGTTTGCTGTCAGATTTTTAGTTTACAAGAAACCAATGGTGGCCCATTTAAAAAAGACATTAAAAGAGTGACAACAAGAAATAAAGGAACATTTTATTTAAGTGAATTAGCTGAATTTTTGTGACAGTAACGTGAAAATTCCGAGCCTCCTACTTAGAAAAAAACTAACGCACAGGAACTAATAACCGTAATCCCTTCCCTTTCTAACTTAGTACTTAGTAATACCCATTAAAGGTCTGCTTCAGTAAAATAGAAAGCAACCGGCGACTTCACCCTATAGCCGTTTCTAAATAGTGAAATTTATTGCAGCTGGGCGGATTGACATTGCCTCATTTAAAACCATTAATCCATCTTTTGTAATTGAGTGCTGAAAAAAAAAGACCTGAATATTATTTTTTAAATTGCGAATCTGACTTGTAATTAAGCGCCGAAAAAAAAAAAAAAGAAAGAATATTCTTGATAAAATTTCAGATTCGGGTTGCGATTCACTTTTAATACATATAAATTTTGTATTGTATAAGTTCAATCTTGGTAATTAAATAAATATCAATTACGGGACAAATGAAGGCTCTTTTCGGTTATGTGTCAGAAAACTTTAAACATTTTCCTAACCTAACCTAACCGGTTCAAAGTTACGGTTATGAGCATTTCACAGTTACTCATAAATATAATTTTACTAGTAAGCCCCCGTGAAAAATCATAGGCTGATTAATTAGATACACATCAGAAATACACAATTTAAAAAACAAACTATTTACAAACAAAATTAAGGCCTACTTATCCTAGGTCTACCAAAACATAACCCCAAACTATAATCTACACTGGGCTTGTTTAAGTATTATACAGATGATGGGTGAAATCAGCTGTTAAAAGAATAGGTAAGCCTATCTCTTCTTTAAATTTGTGTAAACAAATATATTGATGATAAAAGGTTTTATTTATATATAGTTTATAACCTCAAAGCAAATATTATAACGCATATTATGACATTCGTCTATATATATAAAATCCAAATACCACTCACTGACTCATCACGAAATCTCAAAAACCACCAAACGGATTGGAATGAAATTTGGTATGTAGCTTCCTCTATGGCCCTAGGTGCTCGTTAGAAAGGTTTTTAAAAAAATCTAAATTTTAGGGGGGTTTGGGGGTCAAAGTTACTAAAAATCCCCATAATAATACATAGTGTAATATATTTATTGATGTATCTTTTTGTTAATATACAAAAAATACATTGAACTTTGATTTGTCTAACCGTGCAAAGCCGGATCGGGCAGCTAGTCTATATATATAAAATCCAAATACCACTCACTGACTCATCTTTAAATTTGTGTAAACAAATATATTGATGATAAAAGGTTTTATTTATATATAGTTTATAACCTCAAAGCAAATATTATAACGCATATTATGACATTCGTCTATATATATAAAATCCAAATACCACTCACTGACTCATCACGAAATTTCAAAAACCACCGAACGGATTGGAATGATGAAATTTGGTATGTAGCTTCCTATTATGCCCTAGGTGTTCGCTAAGAAAGGTTTTCAAAAAATTCGAAATTTTAGGTGGGGTTGAAGGGGGGGGAGTCAAAGTTACTCAAAATCCCCATAAGAATACATAGGTAGTATATTTATTGATTTTTGTGTGTGTTAATATACATTTAACTTTGATTTGTCTATCCGTGCAAAGCCGGATCGGGCCAGCTAGTTAGTTATATTATCATATTTAAAAAAATCAACTTCACAAGAAATTATAATGACTGAAGTTGTAAACATAACCCAAAACTATAATCTACACTGGGTTTACAGATGATGCGTGAAATCAGCTGTTATATTATGTTACTCACGTACGTACGTACGCTTGTACACTCGCTTTTATAGGAGTTGATGTGAAACGGGTGCACATATGCAAACGGTCGATGGCAAAACACTGTAACAAAGTTCAGTGCGGCACACATCGTTCTGTGCTTGATTCGTACTTGTTGAGTTTTTGTGGCGACGCGACGGCGGCATCACGGAAAGACTTATTCAAGCAAATTCTCGAAGATATTGTCACCTACTTGTCTCCAGAATAAAATGTTTAAAATTTCCCGACACATAACCGAAAAAATCCCAAATGAACAGGATTTAAAAAAATGTGTACCAAATCGGACATAAAATGCGTCCGTTAGAGTGCGCACACTTATACATAAAGTTACTTCCGGTCAAAAATTTGGTCTAGTTCCGGTCAATTTTTTTAGCTAACGAACTCGTCCAAGTGACTTAGACAACCAACGTGTGTACCAAATTTGGACCAAATCGGACGTAAAATGAGTCCGTTAGAGTGCGCACACATATTATATACATAAAGTGAGTTCCGGTAAAAAATTTGGTCTACTTCCGGTCAATTTTTTGGCTAACCTACCAATTCAAGCGACTTAGAAACCCTTTGGTCCAAATCGGTCGTAAAATGCATCCGTTAGAGTGCGCACACATACATATGATATACATATGATTTTTAATGACACCCCAACACGTGTTCTGGGGATCAAGATCGGTGCTCATTTGCTACTCCCGACCTTGGGTCTTACCATAAGGGCCACTGCAATAGCTCATTTTTCCTATGGAAATTCGCTAATAAACGAAATAAATAGTTTTAAATTTAACATTGCTCTTATGGGATAAAAATCCAAGATTACCGTCACTACAGCAGACCCTTAAGGGTCGGCTCTAGTAAAACAGAAAGCAACCTGCGACTCCAGCGTAGCGGCGGTAGGTTACGCGGACATTGCTCATCCTAAATCCATTTAAAACCCGCAATTGTTCAAATAGCGTTTTTTTTTAAATACCAAACTCTTGGGGACAAAATTCTTCATCCGAATGGCTTGATAATTTTTCGCTATAATTAATAGTTACAACGTAAAAAAATATTGAAAGTCACCCTATAGCGGCGGTAGGTTACACGGACATTGCTCAGCCTAAATCCATTTAAAACCCGCAATTGTTCAAATAGCGTAAAAAAATACCAAACTCTTGGGGACGAAATTCTTCACGCGAATGGCTTGGTACTTTTTCGCTATAATTAATTGTGACAACTTAAAAAAATATTAAAAATCAATTTTTTAAATTGTTAATAAATATTAAACAAAATGTTTTTCTTAATTTTGGAAAAGCCATTTGCATGCGTATTGGCCATAGCTTTAAAATGACATATCGTTCATAACTATCCGATCAAAAATAAAGGAAAAATATGGATTTTAATTTAACATTGGTCTTATGGAGTGTCAACCAACATTGCCGACAGCTAGAGCGACCCTTAACACACGTGGTTAGAGAGAAGTAAAGATTTTTACAAATAACGTGTGTACTACAATCTATTTCTTTTAAATTTCATCAGGAGTTGCTGTGAATATACGTTTCAATCAACGCTGTACGATTTTACAGAAGAAAGCCTGTATGCGTATGGCCGGCTATCAACTCCACATAGCGCATTAATAAAACATTGTTTTCATGAAACAGGCAAAATTGATTTAACTGTCCACTTACTGCGTCAAGATAACACTTGTATACGTTACGCAGTCGGTAGTTAAAATTTCCCTAACGGTTATTTATAGGCCTATGTTTTAAACTTAGGCCTACTTTCACTCGGTTGTTTACCAATAAAACAGCTGAATCGACTTGTACCATTGCGCTAACGGTAAACACTGGACTGCAAACATTCAACGAGTTTGTGTAAACACAATGTGCACTTAACGCTGTCGTAACTTGAAGCCTAACAGTAAACTGATTGAGACTTTCATGTTGAAGATGTCATCATACATCTATAGCCTACTGTCTATGTTTGTTATGGTTTAACTCGAAAGTTACTTTTAGATTTTTGCTGCAACCTCGTGGGTTACATTGGCTGTGCTACATCAAGCTTTTTTAAAAAATTGTCTAGGTAGTATTAAAAAGGCAATAACGTTTTGGGGAAAACCCGTCTTTATACTTTCTTTTATGTCTTATGCTGGCTAAACCTTGAAAAATAAAATGAATCAGTTAAACAAAAATAAGGATATAGGAGCTCATAACATCCCCAACACTGCGACCCGATTGTGGAAGACAGACCCTTTAGTGTTCGTCACTTGGTATAAAGCCAAGGAAGGGTCAACGTCGAAGAACTAATAAACTCCCGCCCTTTAGACCGGGGAAATTACACCGAATTCCACCGGAATAACTTAATTATGAAATACATCATGGATCGAAATGGGGTATTTTGCGTTGTGTTCCGAAATGGATCAGGAAAAAGTCTACTTATGACGATTGACGGCCGGACAGAATTGCATCGAGACTGCATAAAATGCATCCAAAAGTGCAAATTTAAAAACAATATCTAAAAACTGATAAAAAGATTTGAAAATCACTTCTCGGTGGTTTTTGAGGTAGCTAGTTCCGGATTTGACATCGATGTTCCGGGCTGCCCCAAAGAACACTGGGACCAACATTTTTAAATTGACAAGACGACTTGGAAATCGTTTCCCGGGAGTTTTTGACCGATGCTCGTTAGAGGCTCTAGTAGGGGTTGGAGGCAGAGCAATGAGTTATAAGAACGCACTTTTCAATGAATTTTCGGGGATAAACTTTCTTATTTTAAATGACACCCAGAAATGGCAATTCAATGACCTATTTAAAAATTGTAGCACATTATAGGTGATAAAACACCGCCTCTTAAAAAAGTGCTATATAATAAAGTTCGTTTTCGTATCCAATCCCTTTCTACCAATTACTCTGGGCCCAGAATTTCAAATAGTTCTGTTCACAAATCTGGAGCATTCAAGAGTGTGAGAAAATTTAGATTGTTTTTTTTTTTGTTTTTTATCCACGGCCACCCGAGACATCAGCTACGTTTTTCCCTAGTCTCAGCCCCAACGAGCATCAATCATATTTTCTGATGGCAGATTTGAAATCAAAATACACCCGGGAAACAATTTTGAAGTTTGAAATCAGCGACCTCAAAAAAACACCCGGGAAACAATTTCGAAGTCGTTATCTCAACTTTTACATTTTGGCCCTGAGATCTTTGGGGCCGCCCGTGAAATCGGCGACGTTATTCGATGTCAGATTCGGAAACAGCGACCTCAAAAAACACCGGAAAAAAATTTCGAAATCGTTATCTCAACTTTTAAATTTTGGCCCTGGGCTCTTTGGGGCCACCCGGGGCATCGGTGACGTTATTCGATGTCAGATTCGGAACCAGCGACCTCAAAAACCACCGAGAAGTGATTTTCACCACTTTTTATCAATTTTTAGATATTTTAGAAGAATATGCTCTTTTGGATGCATTTTATGCAGCCCCGAAGCAATTCTGTCCAAGCCGTCAATCATCATTTGCAGACATTTTTCCTGACCCATTTCTGAACACAATGCAGAAAACCCCATGTCAATCCCATGTATCTCAAAAATAAGTTCCCTGGTCTACTACACTCCGAAGACATGTTTCGTTGCTAATGAAACCATATGTGTTCTGCTCTCTTGGGAATGAATCGGCTCAACATCTGCTGCGTGAGTGTGAGGCTTTCGTTCGCAAGAAATTCACGGAACTCGCAAGAGTGTTTCAATTAATTTTGGAACCATCCATGGACACCTATACCTGGAACCGGTCCAACTCCACCGACCTTCTGGTGCCCATCGATCTTGTCCGAAAACAAGCATAAATTACAAACAGTAAGCGGAAGCAATGTCGACAAAGACACAGATCTACAAACGACACCATTAGCTGATTTTATTAACCAAATGCGAGTTTATGATTCTATTTGAGCCAGTAAAATAGTAGTCAGAAATTAAGCAAATATTGTTTTATATTAGCCTATGTAGGCCTGGTTATTGCTATGATTTATTTATTTTAGTAAAACATGTACAGTACCCTTTAATAGTTTAGTTCTTTGGTTGACACAATTAAACCCAAAAATTACTAATCCGAAACAGTGGTTAATAAAAATAATAAGACAACTGTTTCGTTTTCGGAAAGTTGTTTGAGAACATCTTAACTAGTAGACGGCAGAATGGTAATTTTTTTAATTGCTTTAAGTTACTTGGTTAAAACGAAAAATAATTCGAGATCTACTCAAGAAGGCGCTGTTAGTGGAACCATTGTATTTAGATAACCTAATATAACTCCGATCCAATGCAATATTTCAATCCACTGGAAATTCGACGATAGTGGCACTATATATTGGGGAAACGACGGAAGCGGTGCCTTGAATGATTTCTCCCTAGCGCTACAACGCGGCGCGATCATGCAATATTTTCCCGACAACCTTTTTTTCGCCACACAGCCGCCGTATGCATGCATGATCTATTTTATTATTCATGATCTATGGTGGAACGAAGGAGCGCGTGAGTCAAAGCTCGAAGCTTAAGTGCAAACAAATTCTACTACATAATACAGTACTCAGTGCCTTCGTGAGTAGATCAATTTCCAAAATAGTTGTTTGCAACCCTAAAACATATACATTTAATTTTGGTCATTTTCTCAACTCACGTCAGCGGTTCACCTGCGTGGTCGAATTATTATTTTAACTTCCCTCCTGGCTTTTTAGATTATTTGTACGTCCACGTTTTTGCACGTAATAACAAGTGCCAGCTTGTACGTGTTTTGACGGAAATCCGCTGCGTCGAGGGATGTTGCGACAGCTCATTTTCCGCTTCTTAATTGGACTTCATTCATTACAGAAGTTAAATAATAATAACTCTGCAAGAGACTAGCGACCTTGCTGGTTATCTGATTCAAAGCGTGTCTAAAATTACAACAATAACAGATGTTTATCGAAGGACGAACTGCATTTAATTTCCTGCAACGCGTGTAGGCTTTAATGCAACGTAACTTTGAAACGCAACGGAAATTAATTTGACCAAGCAAAAACAATGAACGTAACACTCTTTAACTCTTGCGCATACAACTGTACCATCTTCAAAATTAAATCGTAAAAGCCGAGTTTCCTTAAATTGTATTAGTAGTGACGACAAAATATAACCAATTCTTGTAACAGATAATAAAGTAGGATTGCACCTAAACAGTACAAGCTAGCTCGAAAAGAAAACTCTTTTTCGTCACTATTTTTACAAAAGCTTTCATAGCATATTGTGTTTCTGTAAAGCATAGGCCTATAAGTCCTCTTACACAACAGTTTTTCAAAGATTTAGCCAGAGTACTTTTGTAAAATAGAGTTAGGAAAGGAGTTTTGTTCGTCATTTTTGTCCAGTTCGTACTACAGTATACGTATCAAAGCCCACTAAAGAATACCGTTGAGGGACGGGCTTGTGTACACCGAGACCTTGAACGTTCCAATCGCCGTAGTGCGACGTTGTCACGTTCTTCCCACGCTTCTAACTGACTGCGGCTGACTCGACGCGTTTATAATTCTTTAAACTGTGCGATCAAGCCTCGAGCGGTAAATACCAGGAGTGTTCGAGGCTAGTAGATGTGGCAACGCTGCGCGCCCATCCTATTGGCCGCCTCGCAACGGTATTCTTTAGTGGGCTTTGATATAGAATTAAACTTTTTCGGTGTTTCATACAAAAATAAATGTAGGATGTTATTCTGCACCTTTTGTTTTTTTACGCTACCTTGTAGCTCGCTTGGTTCTCCCAAAATCATTCAAAACGTAAAATTACCCGGTTTATCCAAGTGGGAGATTTTACCGTGGAGGCATCTCCCACGGTACCTGGGATGCATCTGATCCGAGGCCGACGGCCGAGTGAGTACGCTGCGAGCGAAGCGAAGCAGTAAATAACCCGAGGCCGCAAAGTCGAGGTGGAACGATGCTGAGCGTAAGTCGTGGATGGAGGTCTACATCCACTCGATTCCAAGTTCACCGTGCAGTACAGATCTTACGGGAGAGTAGACATGCTACTACCATTACAGAGAACATCACGTTTATTGTCATGCGGGTTGCGTCAACTGACCGAGCGTTGCGTGGTAGTTGATGTTTTTAGTTGGCTACTATCGCTGAGACTGTCGTAAGGATATCGTGGCTTATGGGCGCTCTGTACTGCACGGTGGACGTGGAATCAAGTGTAGGAGCAAACAAATTCTGCAGAGTTTATGGAAGACGTAGAGGACTGCGTCTAGTTGCGTCTCGGCGAGTCTAGCTGCGACTAGGCGCAGTAGTGTGTACAGGCCCCTGCGTCTTCCATAAATTCTAATGCTTCTCAAATGAGCATGCGTCAGGGCTACGACTTTTTCGGCAAAAGTCGCTTACGCATATTCTTCCAAGATGCACAGTGTGTAGAGGCCCTAATATACTTCGTACACACACACACAGCTATTGAGCTTCGTGAGTAGACCAATTTTCCAAATTGTTGGTAGAAACCCTAAAACATATAAATTTAATTTTGGAAATTCGCTAAACTTACGTCAGCGGTTCAGCTGCGAGATCGAATTATTTAGATACTAGGGAGAAGAGTACGCATCGGCCGTTCCATGCTAACCCGTATTGTTTTGATGCTGCATGGTTGAACTTAATCCATACTGTTCTAAATTTCTATTCATCAAGCACCTTCTTTTAGAGTGTGAAAAATTCAATCATATCCGTAAGATGTTTCACCAACCAAATTGCATTCAAACGATGCTGGGCGATGACACCATAAGACCGTTGTTGCTATGGTGTTAGCGATTCTTCATGGTTTGAATGCGATTGGTAATATTTTGAGATACTGTACTGGTTTTTCCAGATTATCTGTACTAATATTATAAAGAGGTAAAATTTGTTTGTTTGTTTGTATGTAGGCCTAGGGCTACTGAACCGATTGAAAAAATAGTTCTACTAACAAAAAGCTACACTATCTCTGAGTCACATAGGCCATAATTCTTTTTGATAAAAACATTTTTTATTTCAATGTTTGTAAATTTAGTCGGCCAAAATTTTAGGTTATGTCTAGAACCATCACATGTATTTACATTTATTACCATTGCAACCAATTGAAGAAAATAACAGATAAAACAGCTGTTTGCTACAATATTTCCATTAACAGCTGATTTCAAACTTTGAAGCAATTATTTGTGTTTCTAACTTTTAGGTTAGGTTTTTATTAAAGCGTACACATGAGCCTTGCTGGTTCTTTTAACCTTTATTATAACTGCTGTTATAAAATATACGAAATACTTTGATTTGACCATTTAAGGGTCGGCTCTAGCTGTCGGCCATGTTGGCTGACACTCCATAAGACCAATGTTAAATTAAAATCCAAATTTTTCCTTTATTTTTGATCGGAAAATTATAAACGATATGTCATTTTAAAGCTATGGTCAATATGCATGCAAATGGCTTTTTAAAATCTAAAAAAATATTTTGTTTAATATTTATTAACAATTTAAAACATTGATTTTTAATATTTTTTTATGTTGTCACTATTAAATATAGCGAAAAACTACCAAGCCATTCGCCTGATGAATTTCGTCCCCAAGAGTTTGGTATTTTTTTTTAAAACGCTATTTGAACAATTGCGGGTTTTAAATGGATTTAGGCTGAGCAATGTCCGTGTAACCTACCGCCGCTATAGGGTGATTTTAAATATTTTTTACGTTGTAACTATTAATTATAGCGAAAAATAACCAAGCCATTCGGATGAAGAATTTTGTCCCCAAGAGTTTGGTATTTTTTTTAAAACGCTATTTAAACAATTGCGGGTTTTAAATGGATTTAGGCTGAGCAATGTCCGCGTAACCTACCCCCGCTATAGGGCGTCGGAGGTTGCTTTCTGTTTTACTAGAGCCGACCCTTAATACTATTTACCATCTTAGCTTTGGGGTTATTAATAATCCTACACCTTTATTATAAAGAAAACATTACATGATAATGTGTATAGAAGGTTCCAACGGGGTTGGCGTGCGGAGCACGCAGGGGTTTCCCCTAGTCTATTATATTGTCTTACCTACTTGTAACAGTGTACTTTAAATGACTTCTTGAACTTTTGTGCTTATGCGCGTGTTCCAATTGTTTATTATGTAGCCTATTTAGGAATGTTAATATATTCAACTGTCAAACTTAGCCTACACTCCAATTTATTTTCGGATATTATTTGTAAAAAGCGAACAAAATGCGTAAACTAAATCCAAACTCAATATGTATGTAGCATTGGCGAACATCGTATGTTTATCTGAATATTTCTGAAAGAACATCGTGCAACTCTGTATAAATTAAGGAAGCAGTGCACAATGCCAACACGTTTAAGATGCTATGACTTTGAAGGCCCTCAGGTCTAAACACAACCGGTTTGTTTTACTTCCGAAGGCCTTGTTTACTTTCAATAATTAAGGTTGAGGTCTTTTATTGCTGATATCGTTTGATCCGATCACAGTTAGGCAGGACAATCTGTTTGAATTTTGGTCGTGAAACGGAAATCCGAAAAGATTTAGTGGGGAAATATTTTAGGATCGAGCAAAGTGAATGTAAATGTTGGGCAATGATAACGAAATCACATTTTTTTGCCAATCAAGCCAGTAGCGAAAATGGCAGTACTTAACATGCATTTTTGTGAGTCTCGTTATTTTTATGATATTTATTTGTCTTCCTCGGTAATCGTTTGTGTTTTTAGATTTATTTGTCTTCCTCGGAAATGGTTTGTGTTTTTAGATTTATTTGTCTTTCTTCGAAATCTTTTGTGTTTTTAGATTTATTTGTTTTCTTCGGAAATCGTTTGTGTTTTTAGATTTATTTGTCTTCCTCGGAAATC
>JAGFPH010002120.1:25946-48276 GCA_018207615.1 Philaenus spumarius
CATGAAAGCAGCACATACGATTTCTTCATTTTCTATGTTGGAGGATCTATGGTATTTTTTTTGTATTGACCCCGTTTCTAGTAGGATAGTCTTCCACTTACGAATAGATTTCCTTGACGGACACCTGGGTACCTTTTCCTAAAACACCTTATTGCTTCATAATCATTTTCAAAGGCAATAGCCCAGGAACAACATTTCACTTTTTGCTCAGTTGAAAACGGCATGGTACATAAGACACTTTACAATGCAACTTAATAACAAATGCCAATGTTTATTACCAAATATGTTCATTGTTGTGGATACACGCAGTCAGCTGATAGATTTTAAATAGTCTAAACAGCTGTAGCTGTTCCTATTCTAAATAAAAGTAGGTTTACCCTTAAAATACGATTGCTGATTTTATTGTTTTTTTGTTTTTCCGCCATTTTGTTTGGATCAGTCAGAATTGATACGCAGGGGTATTTCTTTTACATATGTGTTAGTCACGACTGTAGAATTTCAAGTCTGTAGCGCGCTCTATACGTCTGTCATATCAATTCAAAAATAGGGACCTCTTCGTGGGACAACCGGTATATGGATGTATAATAGGTAAATAATATTCAGCTGCTTAACATTCTCACACTAATGTTTAGTTTTTACGGTTTTCACCTTAGAAAATAATAAATGAAAACCTTGCACATTTCCTCTAGTATGTATTTATTACCTACATGAGAATTCTTTAATTTTTCATCACCACTTAAAAATATTTTGGTCCCGCAAACGTTTATATCCTGGTACCTTTTGGGCAGAGCAGAGTAGGAGGAACCAGTGGAATAAGATGGATTTTCATAAAACATTGTTTACATCTGATAGTGCACCATTAGAAATAACCAACACCTCTATGTAATGAAATGTTCGCCGAAAATAACACGAAGCCATTAAATATTGTATTTTATTATTTACTTTTCAGCTGTTGACAAAATATAAAGTATGACTTCAGTCATATTCTTCATTAAACTTTATGATAATAAGTTATAAAACTATAAATATGTAAAATTATACATCTTTAAACAACATTACTAAATGTTAACAAATTCCAGGAAACGTAAAATAAATAATTCAACCACGCAGCTGGACCGCTGACGTGAGTTGAGCAAATTTCCAAAATTAAGTTTATATGCCTATGTTTTAGGGTTTCAACCAACAATTTGGGAAATAGGTCTACTCACGAAGGCATTGAACAGCTGTCTGTGCGTAGGCAATATATTAGTAGTGTATTCCTAGTGGCCTCGCGAGTTTGCACCACTTGGCTTCGAACCATGTACTTGTATGGTATTTTACATTTTGGTTGATTTTGGGGGAACTAAGTAAGCTATAAGGTCGCGTAAAAAAACAAAATTTGCAGAATAACATCCTACATTTATATTTTTAGAAAAATTTCTAAAAAAAAAATCATTCTCGTAGTAAAAATGTAAAACAATAGTTACTTCCGGCCAAAAACGTACTTCCGGTTGTTGGATTTTTTTGGTTAACAAACTCGTCCGAGCGACATAGACAACCAACACATATACCAAATTTGGACCAAATCGGACTTAAAATGCGGCCGCTAGAGTGCGAACACATATATATATGAATTTTAATGACACCCTAAAACGTGTTCTGGTGACCATGATCGGTGCTCATTTGCTACTCTCGACCTTGGGTCTCACCATAAGGGCCACTGCAATAGCTCATTTTTCCTATGGAAATTCGCTAATAAGTATCTGTAACTAAATAACCTGATCTGTTGTATGTAGGTAGTAAAAATTAATGTATTGAAAATAAACCATAAGACTGGGCTATTCTTCCGCTCTATTTAGGAATTCACTCACTCTTTAATAAAAACTCCTGAACAACAACACTTTGAGTAACTCTTACAATGTTGAGTAGTTTTATCTTAGTTTGAGCAGGTAGTTTTGTGTGTTTACTTGATCTGATTCTTCATACTCTTAGATCCCCTCCTTTCCTGCTGAATTAAGTATGACAGTCCTATACAACTCTTAATACCGATAGAACAATGAAATTTCCATTGAATTCATAGAATCAATTGTTAAAATGTTTTTTGAATGCAATTTGGTAGGCAAAACCTTTTACGAATACTTTAATTTTTCACACTCCAAAAGAAGGCGCTTGATGGAAAGTAAGGACAAAGTGGTCGATCACCATGACGCATCAGAAACCATGAGTCAACACTGAATGGTCAATGCGTAGACAAAAAACCACCACTTCCTCTCGACGGCTTCGGTGGTTTGAAGAGATCCATGTCCGAACACTATCCTTCATTTCTCGGAGTTTGTTAATTTTTACCACTGCTTACTCTTCTTCCCACTGTCTAAATAAGGTTTGCTTAAAAATTGACAAAAAAGTCAGATGAGAATACACACTTTACATTAGGCTGTAAGCGTGTGGCTTCCTAGGTAGCTAGACCTTAGTATTTCCCTGTATCCCAGCATGACACAGAACCCAACAGAATGACACTCCAACACCTTGCAGCCAAAGTCTGTGTGTGGAACACAGAATATCTTTAACCAAAGTGTTACGGAAATTCATATTTTGGTTGGTTTCAAGAGCACTTCTTGAATCAGAACATATAAGAAGGTGTAGCAATGTTAATGATACAGTATTTAGTGCTTTGAGTATTGCAATAAGTTCTGCTGTATATTATCATAGATCTTGCATCCATACGGCAGCAGTGTGGCGAAAATTAGGTTGTCGGGAAAATAGTGCATGATCACGCCGCGACGTAGCACTAAGGAGAAATCATTCGTAGCATTAATGTTTCACACAGCTTCCGTCGTTTCCCCAATAGCGCCACTATCGTCGAATTTCCAGTGGAACGAAATATTGCATTGGATCGGAGTTCTATTAGGTTATCCAAATACAATGATATTATACAGAAGAAGTAGTCCTTAGATGAAGCTGCTTCCTGACATAACAAATGTGCGATCCGACTCTATTGTTTAGTTTAGAACCAACAGTGAAAATTGTATTTCTTGATAGGTAAAGATTGCAGATTGACTTAAACTCCTGCAATCTTGGTAGTAAACAACATCGGGAGTCGTTTGACTTAGGTATCTAGGCAGCGAGAGATTGACATTAATACCCAGAACATTAATAAGGTGTTAGCGTTTCTCCATCGATTGAATGTGATTGGTAACATTTAAAGATTCTTGTAGTTTTTTCTATTTTATTTATCCTTATTATATTTATTTATTAATGTTATCTTTATTATATTATTGTTATTGCTAGCTAGTTTCAATGGTGTGTCAAAATTAAACATTGAATTTTCTTATCTCTGTGTTATTTTTGGTATCTCTATTTTATTTAATTAATTTATGAGCATTATATAAATGCTCTCCGATTTCCTGGCCATAGTCTAGATTTGCAATTATTCAAATAGCTTTTTTGCAAGATAGTCTTTGCATCTGGAGCATTTCCCTACAACACCTTTATCCATTTACCTAAGAACCGTTCCGATTAAACCTCATGAAGTTGTTCTTCATTCAAAAAGATGATAGGAATTAAATATCAAGCTTTACAACTTAAACCAAAAGGCATGTAGTTGGTCTTCTTGAGATTGACTTGTAAATTTAAATATTTGAAATATTAAAATTTTTTTTTTTTATATTTAAAGCTTCAGGGGTATATACACTTTACCGTTGTATAGCCCGAAACTGGCAAAGATGGTGCAAAGAGATATTGACGATTTTTTGTGAAAAAAATGAAAAAGCTCCAAGTCATTGCAATATAATCTTACCTGGGTCTCTTTTTGGTAGAATTAAAAAAATACTTTAAAAAAATAGATATTTATTGGAATATAGCAAATAGCCGATTGAATGAGGAGCATGCTGAGGAGTTACGACTGTATACAAACTGATTCGATTTTATGTTTAACGGTGTCAGTTTTCCTCAATAAACTCATGTGGCCACACCTTGCTGTAACGGTAGCCGCAAAGTGCAATAGCAAGCATAACTTCAAACATTCACTAATTCCAGAAACCTGCTTAAAGCATTTAAACTCGATCTGATCCACCATTTTGGCAGGGGATATAAGGATTATTTCTTCTAAATATTAAACTACATTGTTTATATTGACAGAAAATGATAGGTTGATAATAGAAATACTAAAAACAAAATGACACCAAGAATAGATCCCTGGGGCACTCCATACATGAGAACTACCTAATTCGACAACACGCCATAAATGATTACTTGCTAAGTTTGTTTTACGTATACGATTTGAATCCACCTTAAGTACCTGTCCCAATCTAAACTGATAAATAAAAATGAAATCAAATTAACAATAAATTCTGTTGTAGACTTACCTTGCCCAAATTCATATTGGCAATCTGCAAGGAATCCAAATTTGTTCAAATATTTATAGGTTTTGGTAAAATCCTAATAATACCTACGATTAATAATACAATTAATATTCCTGCTATTTTTATGGATGAACTGTAATAAGTCATGTTTACATTCATCACATAACAGTACAATATCCTCAATTTTAATTCTAGACTAATGCACGTTTATTACTGAAAAGCAGGCATTAGCTAGAAATAAAAATTGCTTATTGCTTTCACTATGCTCCAGCTCATCTTGGTTTCAGCTGTATTGGAAATTTTACCATCAATTCCTGAATTACAAGTGTATGCTACGGGACCGATTAAAGATACATTACCAAAGAATATTACATACTTAGATGAAGAAGTAAAAACATGTCCAACAACGCCTTTGACTGAAGAAATTAAAAAAAGCGCTATGACTGATCCTTTCCTATATATATACACTTCAGGGACCACTGGCTTACCGAAGGCTGCTATAATGACTCATGCAAGGTAGGCAATGTGCCATATGGTATAAACATTAATTTAACGATTAACAAAAACTTGGAAGCTATTCAATTCATTTAAATATGTAACTTTTACTAAATAACGTACACTTTATTATAACGAGAAAACTTCATTTGTTTATAATAATTTAAATGAAAATCTACATATCCTACTTTTGTTAAATTTTTACTGAGGTGTCAAGCATTGTTGTTTAGATGAAAAATGAGCTAGGTTTGATCAATATTTTTCAAAATAGCAACGATTGAAAAAGTAAGAAATGTTTGAAATCTTCCATTTTGATGACTTTATGGCTTTCACTGGTCATTTTTTAAGTAAACCTAAACTGTAAGTGGAAGAAGTGTCACCAAATATTCAAATGATATACTATAGTAATGCTGCCATAAAACGATATTTAATTCGTCTGAAATTAGTTCAGTTAAGTTGAAAGTTATTGAGGAACAAAAGATCAAACAAACATTATAGCTAAGCTTAATATTCTACCTGTTTGTTTAAATTGTCTACAATAAGCATTGCATATTATTTTACTCTACTATCCTTCCTGTATAAGAGAGGAAGCAGAGTGGCACAGTGGTTAAAGTGGTTCTCCAGTCTAAAGCCGTAACATAGTTGGGAAGTTTCGGATATAGTTACTAGTTTTCAGCTTACATGAACCACGATATTCCCCCATTTCTATTGGTCTAACAGCTATACACAGATTTTTGTTAAGGAAAAAATTAACCTATGGTAGAAGCAAACCGATTCTTCTAATCCATTTTAGGTAAGTCTTTCTTCTCTGCAATCACAAATGCATACTAATATTGCACTGCCCTGTTATATTCCACCTTTATAAGCTCAAGACAGTTATTAGCAGTGGCTGAGATACAAATTTTGTTCAGAGGAGCTCTGTTCTGATCTTATTTGTATTAAAAAAAATTATTCTACGTATGAATTTATTTATTGGAGTACGTATATTTACATATGTAATCTTCGTTTTAAAATTGTAGTTTTCTAAACATCTAATGCCACGTGAGAAAGTACAAGGAAATGACTCAAACTTGTCGTTTTTCTAAGGCTCAAAGTCGTTCGACAGACTTGTTGTGAAAAGAATATAAGAACACCTTTTTATTCGTCAAGATTTTAACTTTCTAATACTGATTTTCAATCATTAGCCGCTCTTATAGTTTCTTAAATATGAGTTTTTCTGTATACCGTTGCAATTGGACAGTTTTCAACCAATGAGAAGAAAGCACATTTCACAATCGATGTATCTATTACAAATCGATATATTTGTATAATGATATTTATATCGATTTGAAGAGGAAACTATATTTTTGTTTGGTATAAGATAAACCTCATTTAGTGTTCGGATTCTATTCTGGAATTTCCGTGAAATACAAATATTTTGTCAAAGCAATAGGCGTGTTATCCGTTTCTTTTCCCTTTGTCCACAGCATTTGGAACTGAAAACAATATGTTTGTGAGAGTTTTGTTAAGTTGATTTAATTTTGTGAAATAAGTTTATAAAATAAGAATGTTTAAGTGTACAGTTCAATTCTACGATTTATTCTCTACAATTTGTTAAAATAAAATTTCATTTTTGGGTAAAGTAGGCCTATGTTCCTAAATTCTGTAATGTTTCAAAATAGGCTTACTTTTTTAGATTTCTTGTAGAGTAGGTACAGAAAAAAAAATCGTATATATTTTTATACACTTACTAGCTGAACCGTACGGCGTTGCCCGTGGTGGTTGGTATTTTCAGTCTTTTTAACATAATTGTATCCTTTTTAAGTGTTCAGTCAGTGAGTGGTATTTGGCTTTTATATATATAGATCTTAACAAATAAAAGCACTATTGTCATAATAATAAAAGTCTGATATTATGATTTTAGTAACTTTGATCCCCCCAAATCCCCCTAAAATTTCAAATTTTTTCAAACCCTTTCTTAGTAAGCACCTATGACCCTAGATGAAGATACATACCAAATTTCATTCCAATCCGTTCGGTAGTTTTGAAGAAATCGTTTTTTAATAACTTTGATCCTCCCAAACCCCCCCCCCTAAAATTTTGAATTTTTTCAAACCCTTTCTTAGTGAGCACCTATGGCCCTAAAGGAAGCTACATACCAAATTTCATTTCAATCCGTTTGGTAGTTTTTGAGAAATCGTGATGAGTGAGTGAGTGGTATTTCGCTTTTATATATATAGACTAGCTGACCCGGCAAACGTTGTTTTGCCATATAATTAATTTTCAAGTAATTTCTAGTGTAGACAAAAAATAGCTTAATTATTGTAAGTGTGTAAGAATGTGGTATATGCGTGAAATAGGCATGGAGCACTGTGAACGATGAGGGAATATATAAATAACAAAAGGCAAAAATTATTTTTAAGTTATTATAATTTATTCTAGGGGTTGGTGATATTGTAAGAAATGAATGTACCACTTCTGGCCCGACCCGGCTTTGCACGGATAGACAAATCAACCTGATACTAATAATTAGCCCAAGTGTTTTAGTTCATTGTAAAAAAAAAGAAGAAAAAAAAATTCAATGTAGGCCTAACCTAAAATTATATTCAGTTTTTGATCCAAATCAGTTGTTGATCAAAATCAGCTGTTTTAAGCTTTTCATACGAACAGCTGTTTTTTGTGCCCATGATACAATCAAAAGAAATCTTTCATCTTCTTCCTTAAGATTGAACTTCCATAAGATTAACATTGAAACTTTGAGGGCCACTGGGGCGTAGCCCTTATCACTAAGGGGTATGAAAAATAGATGTTAGCCGATTCTCATACCTACTCAATATACTCACAAAATTTCATGAGAATCGGTCAAGCCGTTTCGGAGGAGTACGGGAATGAACATTGTGACATTTGACACGAGAATTTTATATATAAGATTTAGAAGTAAATTACAAAACTATTGTATTTTTTTTTTTAAATTACAAAAAATATTTACTAAGTACTTTTTATGTAGTCCTAAAATTTGACTGTTTTCTGTTACTGGAAATGTTTTGCTTCTTGAGCTAATAATTTAAAACATTTATATCAATCAATTTTTAGTTACATATATGAATTTTTTGGGCCTTTTTGTATAAAAAAGTTATGGAACACTTTTGGATTGAAATATAATTACTAGCCTACATTTGGCAAATTTAAAAAAAATGCTTGCAAAATGCAAAAATCCAGACGAATTAACATTTCTATACCTTGTTCACCGAGAGTTTAAAGTGAAGCACCACCTTACAATGGCTGACGTTAGGGATTTGGCCCAATGAGGAAAACGAAAATCACATGTGGGACGGGCGACTCTGCGTATGATTCATAATAGTTCCAAACTTTGTCTTCCCTAGCCCACCCTAACGTTCACGTTCGTCCCTGAGATAGGTCCGCGTGTGACTCAGTCTTTCCGGCCCATAAATATTGTAGGGAGAGGTGCTTCACTTTAAACTCTCGGTGAACAAGGTATAGGTTTAATTTGAATAGCTCCTTAATTTTAATTGAATAGGCTTCATGCTTTGCTTCGCTCTTATTTGAATTGTATGTTTTTAGTTATTTATACAATTCGAGGAGGCAGGTTCAGACCCCCTGGTCCCCCTCTTATGTACGCCACTGGTTATTAGAACATGGTTGATCATATTTTCTGTGTTTGTGTAGGATTCTTTCTTGTTGATATGTAAATACCTCGGTACTTGTACTTACACCCAAGTTTCCAAAGTGGTAAACTTGACAACAAAACATTTCATGTATAATTTCTTTCCTTCCAGTATCACAAATTGCTGTATCAAATTCATCAAAATGTAACTTAACCAGAGTAATTTAAAATTTTAACTTACTTAAAAAGCTCAAATATATTAAATCAAAATAAATTTGTGCGTACCTAAGTAGATGTGAGATTTCTTTTTCACATCCTAGATAAAGTATTATTTGATATTAATATATGCACCAAAAAAAATAAAACAAAAGATGGTTTTATCTTCATTATAGATTTATTTTGTTGCAGATTCGTTTTCATGGCTTTGGGTATCTATAGTTTATTAAGACTTAGAGAAGATGATGTTATATACACATCACTACCGTTGTACCACACTGCTGGAGGAATAGTTGGAGTAGGGCAGGCTATGCTCAGTGGTTGCACAGTGGCAATTCGTTCTAAGTTTTCTGCTTCTAACTTCTGGACTGACTGCATCAAATACGAATGTACGGTATGTTAACTAAATTATTAGAACTTCAAAACCAACTTTGTCTCTTATAGATTCTAAAACGCACTGTTTATTCAGATGAGAATTATTGTAAGCATTTATAATATAAAGAATCTTTGCTAGTAAGAGAAAGTGACATTTGTGGGCACTGTTCAAACATAGAAAAAGAATGAATCCTAGAGCGATTTTGAGATATACAATCATTAACTTCATCAAGTAATTAATTATAATAATTCTAATCATCTAGAACATCACTCCAAAAACTTCCTGAATATTGAACAAGGTTTACAAATGAAATTACTAACTTTAAAAAAACAGGCTGATAAAGTTAAACATGTGATATTGTACAGAACTATACACCAAATGAAAATTAATATATTTCTGTTAATAACGGTACAAAAGTTAAACAAAGTAAGGCCCCTTTCAGATGGAACGGATGTGGAGGCGGACGCTTATGTAGTATGTTCAGCCCTTTTCAGGCGATCGCGCTCGTTTTAATTCAGTTGAGTTTGTTATACTGTCATCAATCGAAGAAAGCTGCGTATTTTGTACTTACTATATTTAAAATCCGAGAGAAGAAACCAAACGATGTGGGTACATCCAATAAATGCAGAGAGACCACTGTTAGGTACATTTATGAGCCTAAATTAGTCAGTTAAGAAATGATGAAGAGAAGTTTTTTAACCCTTTTATTATGTCTCCCTCAACGTATTTTTTTTTTTTGTGACATACTCTCAAATTGGGGATTTAACGCACTGCAGGCCTTCCTTCAAGCTTTCGTTGTATTTGTTCTTGAATGGAATTCCGGCAATGTTTTGCCCCAAATAAAAAATTTCTGTATCACAAGAGCAATTAAGTGTTCAATGTCAATTTCTTCGTTCATTTTGTTAGTTTTATTAATCGTTAACTTTAAAAAAGATTATGACACTTCCTCACTCCGTCAAATCCAGAAAGAAACTGCGGGTAAAAATTGTCCGTGTGAAAAGTTAAATTGGCTGTTAAAAAAAGAACATGCGTGTTTGCATCCGCACATAGGTTTTTGACATGTGCTGGTGACTTCCGGGCCCGCATGTTTTGTACAGCTCTCCGCATCCGTACTTGTTCCGTATGAAAAGTTTCCATTTAATTTAATACTAAAATATGTCTCACGACCCGAAAACGCACCCGCCTCAGCTTCATCTAAAAGGGGCCTAAAGCATCTTGAATGAGTTGGTGATGGATGCATGCTTTGATATACATCGTATCCGGCAATAATACTTCAAACTCTATGATTTTTTATTATTGGGCTTTATAATTTGTGTTGAAATAGCTTGAGAGTAAAAACAAAAACTGAATTTTAACGTAATTCTTCAGTTATTTATAAGAATAGAGTTAATATTCTAAGATCTTGAAAACTAATCAGAAGTGATACTTGGTATTGTGGTGGCATAATTTAAGGATTAAGTAAGAAAAGAAAAATCTCAGATACTGCAGTTATTATTACTGTACCGTAAACATTGATTTCCTGATTGGTGTTTAAACTGCTGTTGTTTGTTCAGGTAGCCCAGTACATTGGAGAGATGTGCAGATACTTGTTGGCAGTTCCAGAACGCCCAGAAGAAAAAACGCACAGAGTACGTCTCATTGTTGGCAACGGATTAAGGATGCAGATATGGGATCAATTTGTTAAAAGATTTAATATCGAAAGAGTAGGAGAGTTTTACGGAGCTACTGAAGGCAATGCTAATATGTGTAAGATGGTTAAATTATTACTATTCTTAACTAAACACATACAAATAAACTTTTACGGTTAAATTGAAAACAGCTGTTAATGTAAATTTGTTTAGAATCTTATAGAAAATGTTTACCTGCTTACATGTTACATGGAATAATCTACCAATGAGGTGGACCCCAAAACTGATATATCTATGAATCCATAATGACAAATTTATCATACGGTAGTTGCATGTATTCTATTTGTACAGACAAATTTAACTTAACCTAGAAATGAGCCAATTTGAATGAAATAAAAACCATCAATTGCCGAAAGTAACTAGTAACTAGGCTTAATAAAATTATTAAACTTAATTACAAAACTCTATTTTATGTTTTAAGATCACATGTTTCTTTTTTTGCTAGTGGAATAACATTTGCAAGCATATGAAGATATAAAAAAAATAATAAAATAAAAGATTTTAAGTTTTATGCTTTTCAACTGTTAAAAGTAAATTATAGACGAATTACAGTTGTTGTTTTAGTGGTAATACATTTTTGACAACATCAACCGCATTAGCTGCTTTAAACATCGACCGCAAGAGTGGTGTGGAGGTTAGCTGCCCTTATAAAAGGGTTTTGACATCCCTCCCCCAGTCAAATATATATACAGTAGAACCTGTTTATCCAAGTTTCCATATTAACCGTGAAAATTTAAAAAAAAACCTTTTGTCAAAAACCATTCTGTTAACTTACAAATAAATATAAGTTAACTGAATTTAATTTGATAAAGAATTCATAGCTTGAGAAGATTTCTCAATAAGTGAATTTATAATAAAATTTTTGTTAGATTGAACATCCTGAAAATATTTCCGCTCCTTACTAAACGCAATATTATGGTGACCTTTAGCGGACAAGTAGTATAATGAATGATGACGCGGTCTTGGGCCAGTTTACAGTCCCCACCTCGCGGCATCATACTTAGGACTCACTATACGTTCCCATGAGTTGTTTCTGCCCCCTGATACTTTATTTTTTTTTTTTGTAGTTGGTGTCGGTGTTAAACTTTGTGAATGAGAGAGGAAATCAAAAGCGAATTGTTTTATTTTTAAATAAAAAATGGGAAGCAATTAAACGATTGCTAGTGATACAACAAGAAAAGTGGTTTAGGTGTTGGGGAAGTGACTGTCGAGGATTGGAGACAAAATAGATTGGAAATTGAAAAGAGGGTATCTCAACGGTTTTCAAATAAAGAAGAGGCTATAGCGAGCATGAAAATACTTCAGAGGCATTATTTTTGTGGTTTTTATTAGTAGTTTACAGTATTGAATTTCTTCACTTGAGAACATTGTCAAACCTTCTTTGTTTATTTAAAACTTTATTATTTAAAGCCAAATTAAATAGATTCTGAAGTAAGTACCGTTTGGCTCCATTTGCATTTCCGTTATTTGGAGCAGCGTATTTTAATCTTCGGAAATAATGTCACTTTGTCCTTATATTAGTAATTCAAGTCACTTTACGGTTTATGCCTGCTTATTATCAAAAAATATTTTACATTTATTAAAATAACTATCTATTGCCTGCTTACAATTTTGCTTACTTAAAAACATTTTTACTTCTTTAAATTTATTTTTTTAAATTCAAATCAAATTTAAATTCTTTTTTTACATACATTTTTATTCATGTAAATTACACATGTTAAACCTTTCAATTCGGTGAAATTTTTCAGAAGTTAGTTAAAATAAAACTTCATCTTTTTTGTTTTGATTTTTTTAAGGTGAAAATCCTTGGCAGACTTTTTACTTTATTTTATTGTGTATTGTTGTATTGTTGTATTGTGTATTGTTGTATTGTGTATTGTTGTAATGTGTATTGTTGTATTGTGATGATTTTATTATTTTGTTCCTGTTGCGTTTTACTGTTAGAGTTTTTCTTTATTGGTGTTTATTTTGTGCCAAAAGTTTATACTTATCTGTCATTAACTAGTTTTAAGTTTATGGAGTTTTTATTTTTTCTTATTCACAAATTTTAAGATTTGAAATGATTGTTATTTCTATTCCTAATTATTTTAAGTCGTAGCTGTGATAAAGTCCATGTCATTTGTTAAGTTTGTCTGGATACATTATCTCTTGATAACCTCTTTAAATTGAAATTATTTTCAACAAGTCTAATAGCAGTACATGCTTCATACTGTTCCAGGCAATAATAACCAAACCAGTTGTTCACACATAAAAGAAAATTAGTGGTAAAAATATAATCTAATCTCTTTGAAACTTTTACCAAATAGAAGCTGAAGTTTCAAACTTTATACTGTACTAGGGGAGACCCCTGCGTGCTCCGCACGCCAACCCCCAATGGAACCTTCTAAAAACATCTGTTATGTTTTATTTATAATAAAGGTGTAGGATTATAATAATAACCTCAAAACTAAGATGGTAAATAATGTCAAATGTTCAAATTAAAGGAATAAATTAAATGTTAAAGTTGATTAAATGTTGGAATAAAAAAAGGTTTTTATCGAAATGAATTATAGCCTATGTTACTCAGGGACAGTGTAGCTTTTTATTAGTAAAACTGTTTTTTCAATCGGTTTAGTAGTGCCAGAGATTACCCCCTACATACAAACAAACAAACTTTACCTCTTTATAATATTAGTATAGATTACTACTAATATTCAATATAGACTACAATGTAAATGTCAGATGAGTTTAGTTTTTGTTGTGTAGCTTTAGTTTTGGTTGTAATCTTTACATGTAAAACCTTCTCACAGATGGTGTAAGTGTCTCTATTTTGTTGCAGTGACTAGATAGAGACAGTGTGGCCATATGGAAGCGGGCGCTATGTTTATCCTAAAAGTAATGTCATCTGCTCAGAAGTATAATGTAAAGAATAATGTTGTTTCTCTTTGTAATTATAATAGAAATGACATCTTTGTTTTTTGTTTTTTTATAAAGGAAAAACATGTGATTTAATTGTTACAGTTTGATATTTATACTCAAACAAAATAATACAAATTGTGTTTCTTCTTAAAAAGTGTATTCTGTTATTTTGTGCAAAAAGATGTAACAAAAAGAATATAAACAGATAAGAATTTAAACATGGCTGCCGGCCAATAGGAAACAAGACCTATTGGGCCACATTGTCTCTATCTAGTCGCTGTACCTATATTTTGTAAAATTAGTTTCTTTCAGACTGTAATTTAATTTTTTTAAATGTGTTATTTATATAAAAAATTTTCATCTTAGCTCTTCTCCCTGGCCATGTTATACGAGTGCTGGTAGCATTATGTTTTCAACGTCGCATTAATGTCGGTTTATTGGGTAAATTTAACTACCGAGGTCCATGTTATACGAGCGCTATCAACGCTGGCGAATCGGCTTTAACGACGAGGACTGACGCATTAACAACATGGTGCTATCAATGCCGAACCAAGTTATACAGAGCGTTGTCAACGTGCACTCCCAGTGCAGCTACCAGAGAAGGCACAGTAGTCAGAAGTATCGACTTTGCCCTGGTTCTACTTTCCACGGTTTTTATTTTAGAGTGGTTATTGTGCCCTTCAAAGTGACAAAATGTCTGGCACGGAAAAAATTATTTATGCTATTGAACAGCAGCCACTTCTATATGACGTTAAGTCCAAAGGATTACAGCAATAAACAGTTGAAAGCTAAATGCTGGAATGAGGTTCGTGAGACAATGCCCCATCGTCTACCTTACCTCCTACACAATTCCTCGTATGTTTTCACATTTTTAATACACCTAGACAGCCTAACTGAATGGTGTACATCTTGGAAGCGAGCAACGTCATGCTTTCAACGTCACGTATAACTTAGGGATTTAATGCCTGGTGTTCAGCGTTATCAACGTGATGCTATCAGCGCTCTATAACATGGCCCTTAGAGCCCAAATTGTTTTTTAAGAGATTGTGAAATTTAAACATTTTTAAATTAAAACAATACTCACATTTGTTTAGAAATACAGTTAAGATAATAAAGCTTTTATGGAATCTATAATCTTATGGTTTTGTTACTACTACAGTGAATGTAGACAGTCATCCTGGAGCAGTAGGATATATACCATGGTTCGCTAGCTTCATATATCCAGTGGTTTTGCTCAAAGTGAAACCAGATAGTTGTGAACCAATCAGAAACCAGGAAGGATTCTGTGTTGCTTGTAAACCTGGTAAGTAAACAATTAACGTTAAGAGATAAGTTTTTGTTTAACTAGCTGCTTTCGCCTGTATTTAACCCTCTAACTGTCAGACCACTCAATTCTCAACGACCTGGCATAGTGAATTGTGTAGTCTGTGACAACTCTACTTGTATTGAATATTTCACCCACTAAAAATCATCCAATCGCAATAAATCAAAAACCTTTGGAAAGGAAATAATCTAAACTTTAACTTTTGTATTTACAAGTTTTTTCTAAAACGTATATTTAGATACGTAATCATCGTTGCAGTTTTTGAGTTTTTTAAAAGCCAATGTCGTGGGAATTTTTATGCGCCGAAACTACCTTTAATTCCAGTTTCTATGTCTCTCCCTACAGCTCGCCCGATATTTTTCTGAGTTATATCTGTATACTGAAGGATTCATTACACTTTTACCTATCTGAAACTGTCATCCAATTAAAAATCGGACAAATAGTTCTAAAGTTGTGGGGCGTTTTGTAGACCCTTGCAATTGGTCAGCACATTTTGCGTTCGAAATATCTCTTATAATTCAAATTATTTCAATAGACTTTTTTATATCTATTTATAGACCAAAGTTCAATCTTTCGTTTGGTATAAAGCAAACTATATTTGACTGGTTAGGTGTTATTCAAACAGCAGTTGAAATTACATATTTGCACAGAATTCATACTACCGCTTGAGATTGTAAAACAAGGCTGTTTCCATTGCCTTCAACGGTCATATTTTGAATTTCCTTTGTACGCACGACGTTTCATTTGTTTCATCTCACTTTTGTAATTCAATTGATTTTAAGCAAAACACTTTTATGATAAGGTAGTATACAAGTATACAGTTCAATTCTTTGATTTATTCTCTACACTTTGTTATAATGATATTTCATTTTTGGGCAAAGCATATATTAGTAAATTACGTTTCAACTAGGCCTAGTTGTGTTAGTAATCGTGTATTTGGAGCATAAAAACTGGTGTTTTAAAAATAAGAACTTTGAAATAGATAAATAAATGTTTTTATACAGTTCTATTTAGAACTAAATTACAAAACTTTTTTACGCTTACGAAAAAATTACAAAAAATATTTACTACTTGTTTTGTAGACCTAAAGTTGAACTTTTTCCTTAATGAACATTTTTTGCTTCTTGAGCTAATAACTTTTACATCAATACATTTTTTAATTACATATATGGATTTGTTGAAAAAAAAAGGTACAGAACACTTTTGGATTGGTATTTAATTTTTACTATATTTGGCAAATTTTTGAAAAAATGCTTGCAGACGCACCGAAATGACTTGGAGTTGCAAAACATTAACATTGACAGTTGTAGGGTTAAAACAAGTAATTCTTTTAAATCTTTTCCAGGAAGTTATTAATTTATGGAACGTATTACGACTAAATACAAATATAAATTAAAGCATCCATCTACCATTTTGTGCCGACTGGTATTGTATCTTTTACACCTAAATTTGCTTTGCATTTGCTTTAAAACCAAAACTCTGACAATCCACACTAGCAGTAGGACTAGTTTTTGTGGATAGTGAGTGACTTATCACCTTCAGTGGGAATAGTCTAGGAGGAGAATGAGGAACAATTTTTATTTCAAATTATAAATTTTTACATGTTAAAAAAAATAACAACTACCAATAAACTTTCATAACAGCTTACCTTTTTTACAATAAATGCTTAAACTCTTTTCTTTCTGCAGTTTGGCAGTGAGCTAGGCGGCTGTAGTAGCCATTCAGTAGCACCTCATCAGGTATTTGTAATGTGGATTGTCGGAGTTTTGCTTTAAAGCAAATGCCAATAAGTAAAATGAGGTCATTTTCAAAATGAATAATATTGTAACTTTAAACGGACACCATTTATTGTAGAGTGAACTTTTGATGTCTGATTTGTGGCATTGTGTTCTCCTAAGTTAGACCTTTAATTTGATGTACAACTCGACCTATACTAGTATTTAAGATTTTCCTTCGACTCCCTGCGTTTCCCTTAAGGTGATAAAAAAATTGTAATTGCTTCAAAAATTTGTTTTTTTGGTACAAAAATATAACGCAGTTCACAGACTTTTGAGACACCTGCGTGTTACTGCTTTCCCAAAAGTAACTGTTTAAAATGTTTCAAAGTCCACCAGCTGATCCACTGACAGCTTATTTAAACAACAAAAACTACAGTGAAGAAGGCCATTGGGTTCAGGATCAGCCAGTTCAATCTTGAAAGAACCAATCACTTGCTGGGCCCTTGTCTCACTTTTGACATGACTTAAGTGATGTTCTTATTAACTGAAAGAATCCTGGCTCAGAAAAAGTATTACACCTGCATTAAAGGTGTTGCCTTAAAAAAACAAAACAAAAAATAATTCATTTTTTACAGTTCAGTTTTTTTATAATTTATTTGTAAATGATTATTAAATTAATAATTGAGCAGTCCAATCAGCTAGCCTCAAGCAACTTTTTATCAGGGTCTATTTTTGCAAAACCTTTTCTTATAAACTCATTAGACTTCTTTCATACATTTTATTACGGTAAAATTTTGTTTAATAATCTTTCTGAAAAAAAAAAAAAACATGAGTGTGTGTGAAATGTCACCATATTTACATCTTGTAATATTTTGTTTAATTTACTAGGGGAACCTGGAATTCTAGCTGGCCACATTAAAGATACCACGGCTAGCAGAAGCTTCAACGGATATGCAGACAAAAAGGAATCAGAAAAGAAAATTTTAACGAATGTGTTTGTTGAAGGAGATAAGTTTTTTAATACAGGTGAGTTCCTTGTCATACGTTACCGTATTATTTTTGTGTACATTGAGCAAAATATTAACAATTATTGTGTTAAAACAGTATTAGTTCGACTCTTGTATTTTCCATATGAAAGCAGTTCTTTTGCATTCTTTTAAAGTTCTTTTGAGTGTAAAAAACTTATTTCAACACTTTAAAAAGTAAAAAAAGTATAAAATCTATGCATTGCTGATATTTATTTTTCTTACTAGATTTTATTTGTATATAGCTAGATTCAGTAAGATTTAATGATTTATATGGAGTAAGAATCATATAAATATTTGTATTTAAGTAGACAGTAATTTTTTTTTTAATCTGAAAAATGCCTAGCCAGCACTGGGAGAATCCTAGCGCATATAGCATGCTTAGTGTTAAAATAGCAGCTTTTATAAATCCTTATGTACAGAATTTTCAGTTTTCCTAACTTCTATTCATTATTTATTTTTAAACCTTCTCAAGCTAAATAGGTATATATGGAGGCCAATAATTTTAAACGTTGCTAAAAAACAGATAGCCTGAATAGGGTTCTAACTTACACTCTCTAGATAGTATGTTTCTAGTATATAAACAAATATACGTTTGTAACATTTCATAGTTTACTAAAAAAGGGTTTTAACTTCTAAACCTAACTTATATAATACCTAACCTAGCAATGTTTAAAATTAATGGCCTCCGTATAATACGTAAGTACCCTAAATAGATTAAGCGCTATCTCAAGTGAGCCCATCAAAACTTTTTTGTACAAAATATTCAATAAAATATTTATAAAGGTTTTAGTTTAAAAAAAAAGTTTAAAGCTATTTTAAATACTAACATCATCTTATATATAAAATTCTCGTGTCAAATGTCACAATGTTCGTTCCCATACTCCTCCGAAACGGCTTGACCAATTCTCATGAAATTTTGTGAGTATATTGAGTAGGTCTGAGAATCGGCTAACATCTATTTTTCATACCCCTTAGTGATAAGGGCTACGCCCCAGTGGCCCACAAAGTTTCAATGTTAATCTTATGGAAGTTCAATCTTAAGGAAGAAGAAGAAAGATTTCTTTTGATTTTATCATGGGCACAAAAAACAGCTGTTCGTATGCAAAGCTTAAAACAGCTGATTTTGATCAACAACTGATTTGGATCAAAAACTGAATATAATTTTAGGTTAGGCCTACAATGGACAATTTTTTTTTTTTTTTTTTTTACAATTAACTAAAACACTAGGGCTAATTATTAGTATCAGGTTGATTTGTCTATCCGTGCCAATCCGGGTCGGGCCAGAAATGGTACATTCATTTCTTACAATATCACCAACTCCTAAGGGGGGGGTGGGGGTTGGGGGGGGGAGAATAAATTATAATAACTTAAAAATAATGTTTGCCTTTTGTTATTTATATATTCCTTCATCGTTCACAGCGCTCCATGCCTATTTCACGCATATACCACATTCTTAAACACTTAAAATAATTAAGCTATTTTTTGTCTACACTAGAAATTAGTTGAAAATTATTTATATGGCAAAACAACGTTTGCCGGGTCAGCTAGTAATAATATACTATTATAAAATCATAAATAAATGTTTATTTTGTTACGTATGTTCAAAACAGAGCTAAGCTAAAACAAGTCTTTTGAAATAAAAAAAAAGAAACCATGGTGGGACCCTCCATTCAAAAACATTTAATTACAGTGCCAATAATTTATTAAAAAACCTAAAAGTAGAGACAGGCTATATTTAAAGTGCAGAAATCCCTGAACACAAAAACAAAAATGATTTCCAAGATCAATCAAATTGTTAATTGTGTTTTAACTATTACTTACTAATAAAATTCTTGGCTTAGACTGGTTCTTTTTGGTAAATGTGTGCCTTAATATTACATTTTAGGTAATTTAGAGAAGTTATCTTTACTTCCATCTTAGATTTTTATCTGAAAATAAATCAATGGGTAGTTTGTGGCTATATATTGCAAGTTAAGAGCTGAACCTGTTAAAAAATAGTGTCAAAGAAAAGTTTGAAATTGGTTGCTGTAAAATTGCAACACTATGTTTGTATTAGAATTTTTATCGGGCGTGATATGGCTTATGAAACTGGATATGGGTTCAGGGTTCAGAAGGGTTCAACAATATGCGTATTCAATAGGAATGACGTGGTAGGAATTAAGAAGGAAAGTTCGTCCTGGAAGGATCAGCCTTCAGACAATGAACGGAGTAGAGTGTTGTCAGGATCAGCCGGCAGACCACTCGAAGGTTGGAAAGTTCGTCCTGGAAGGATCAGCCTTCAGACAATGAACGGAGTAGAGTGCAGTTGGGATCAGCCGGTTGACCATTCGCAGATTAGAAAGTTCTTCCTGGAGGGATCAGCCTTCAGACAACGAACAGGGTAGAGTGCTGTCGGGATCAACCGGTAGACCATGGAAGGAGGTAGATAAAGGAGCAATAAGTTTATATGAGAACGAGGAGTGTTGTTGGTGACTCTGAAGATCAGTACAGAATAAAAATCCGATTGAAGCGAGCCAGTATTTATAGGACATCTTTAGTAGCATAGACCTTTGCCTGGTCTTGTCCCCTCCAAGTTCCCTCTTTCTCGCTGTGCCTCATTTATTTACAAAGTTTTACAAAATACTTCAAACATCACATACAATTCTAATTAGCATTGATGGTGATTTCTATATCAAAGCCCAATAAAGAATACCGTTCAGGGACGGGCTTGTGTCAACGAGACCTTGAATGCTCCAATCGCCGTAGTGCGACGTTGTTACGTTCTTCCCACGCTTCTAACTGACTGCGGCTGACTCAAGGAATTTATAATTCTTTAAACTGTGCGATCAAGCCTCGAGCGGTAAATACCAGGAGTGTTCGAGGCTAGTAGATATGGCAACGCTGCGCGCCCATCCTATTGGCCGCCTCGCAACGGTATTCTTTAGTGGGCTTTGATATAGGTAGTGTATCGCTACAATTACCATTATTTATATTTAACTTTGTTTGTAATATTTACTGTCAGTACTGTTTAAAACAGTTCAAAACTATTAATAAAACCAGGTACCTTCGTAGATTTAGTGTAAAGTACTATCTAGGATACCTAACATTACCTAACCTTGTATTGTTTCAGGTGATATTTTAGTTAAAGATGAGTATGGCTACTTCTACTTCAAAGATAGGACTGGGGACACATATAGGTATTGCCAAATTTCCAACACTCATAGATATATAGATACAGTACCTTTAATTAAAACGTTCAAAATCTGAATCGTGGTTATTCCATAGTAAGAAAATATTATATTTAAAAACAACCATTGGAGTGTAAAAGCTAATAGTTTATACCGATTGACTACTGTAGGCTTAAATCACAAAAGTAATAAAATACATATATTTACAATTTGCAATTGGTTCTAATAGCAGGCTGCATACAAGTATGATGTTTCGTGAACATTTTTAACATTTTTGGATGAATAGTTACAAATGTAGCTCTCTTTTGTTAAATATATATACTCATCAAATTTAAATTTGTCCTGTACATTCAAGATGTTTGGTTACATCGTGGGTTTAATAAACCATGATCTCAGAAAGAGAGCTCTATGTAGAATACTGCGGTGTAACAACTGGGGGGCAAGTACTTGCCCTAAGCGCTACTCTGGAGCACCGTTTTTTGACAGTTTTCTTTTAATACAACATGTTTTAGGAAAGACAAAGTTAAAATCAAACAGTAAATTTGTATTGTCAGTTAATAGGCGAATTAATTTTGTTTTTTTTTAAAATGCGATATCAAAATATAGTGGTTTCTAAGCTCTTATACTGGCGCAAGAGTAAACTATTATGCTTTCTTAATTTCGGAAGCGATCGGGTGAGTTCTGATAGGCTCGGGCAAATTCAAGCTAATCCTGTCTTATTTGAGATCTTCTATGGGACATAAAAAACTAAACGATCTGGCTCTACTGAGCATTGAAAGTGAAATGACAGGAAAAACCGATTTTTAAAATATAATTAATTAATTTGCTGCAGCCAAATCCCGGAAAGTGCATTTTTAAACTTATTGTATCATTATTTTTTAACAATAACGAGATGAAATATGCTGTGGTTTTGTTTTCTTTTTTTTGAATTGGAAAATAACCACTCAGGTTTTTCTCATGTTTTAGTAGTGGTCATGTAGTAGGTACAGTAGAACTCCAGTTATCCGAATCAATTGGGACTGGACCCAATTCGGATAATCAAAAGTTTGGATAGTTGGTACTATCATCGCGTTAACGCGACAAATATAATTCTTTTACTGGCATTTACTTTGCCAGACCGCTTTTACTAGGTTTTGTAAAAGCATATTTAAAAAAAGGAATATATGATTTATCAAAAAATAAAATTTGATTATAACAAATTGTAGAGAATAAATCATAGAATTGAACTGTATACTTGAAAATGTTAAAATAACCTTATTTTATAAACCTATTTAACTTTGTTTCACTAAATTACGAGTAAAACAAACCTCTTGCTAGAGCTAGGCATAGAAAGCCAGATGCATTGTCTCATGCTTGAAATAACCTAGGCTGAGTATTAATTTGGATTTAGACTGTTAAACCCGAAAAGGTTAATTAATTACTGTATGTATTATAATATGATTTTTTGTATTATGTGAGAAGCCTCACGTTGGGAAA
>JAGFPH010002120.1:70598-83365 GCA_018207615.1 Philaenus spumarius
ATTAATATTTTTTAAATAACCAAAGAAAATTATAATAAGTCTTTGTTACCATGGAAACATTTATACACTAGTTAGCAGTGTGAATAAAAAAAACCAGTCCAAAATATCCATTAAAGAAAAAGTTCCAGTAATGAAACTTTGAAGACAAATTACTCAAAAACTTACTTTTGTTACTTACCTCCTTCATACACTCACCCCTTCCATTGTGTAATTGTATTGTTTAAATTCTCATATTGTTTGGTTATGGTACATAGATTTTCTAATCATTGTGTAATTGTATTGTCTAAATTAATTCTCATATTGTTTGGTTATGGTACATAGATAACAAAATAATTTTCTATTATTTCGGCTGAATTGCTATCAGTTTTCAGGATGATATCTCACCTATCGATGCAAAGTGCAACCATCAGTTTTTCTGACCACCGGCCGCCATTGATATTGAAAATTGCTTTTATTAGAAAATGTTGTAACTGCTATTATCCATGAAATGGCATTTAAATAGGTACTTTTGAAAAGTACTGAAAGTGAAAACAGCTCAGTTGAAAACCTGACAAAAATGAAGAACGTCTACTCATAGCTTTGACAATAAAAGAGGCAAAATAAAAGGGTTAGGAAAATGCGTAGACTATGTATGGTGTTTTCCATGATTAATTTTGAATTTAATGGTGAATGATTTTCTATTTGTTTAATCAATATGTGACAATTAGTTCTTACGTTAGTGGTGGAAATTTATAGAAATGTATTTTATTGGGATTTAAAGAATAAAATATAATTTAGCAACTTTCTAAAATTTGCTAACTTATTTAACATATACAGTATAATTATTTTATATAAATAATTATAATAATTTTATATAATAATAAGAATGTTATGCATTCTTGCACAGTAATGCTATAAAATGAAAAATGTATTTGCATTATACAGATTTATGAGTAATACTATATAAACCCACTATTTACTTATTTCAATCTTTTTAACTTTTCATCTATGTTGTAATGAATTCAAAGCCTTCGTAATATAGGTTTCTGTCTTGTAGTTGGATTACTTGATTCATCTGTGTCGAGTTCTAGCAGACAGCTTTTTAGGCCTATTTTATTTGTATATTATTCAAGTTTGAATTCGGGCTCGAGATAGATAACAATTATTGTACAAAATTTAGTATTATCTCGGATTTAGACTTATATTTTAAATACTTTACTTGTGTAAGTGTTTTAATGCATTGTTATTGGATTGCATTTAAGATCTGTTCAGTGAAAAATAGTAAGTAAATGACCTGTCAACAATTTTCCTTTTTTAGTTGGCCTAATTTCTAGTAAACAGTTTTTATTTAAATATGTACAGATTTTTTGACGCTTATAATGTGCATTATGTTATGACTAATAATATATTATTTACTTTAAGGTTTTTTGCATGTTACATTTTAATTGGTTTTTGCTTGACTCATAAGTCCCTTTTGTTTCATTTTAGGCTATTGCCCTAACCTACTAACATCGCTCACCAACTACTAATTGCTTATCTAATTTCTACTAGTAACTAGACTTATGGCGAGCTTCGCAGCACAGGCTGCATTAAGGTCAAAATGGACTGATCTAGTAGAATCTTCATCTTTCGATGTCCCTGGAGAAGTTTCATCTGGGGTGCGGAGTGTTGTTGGGTGGCTTAAACAGGTGTTGTTACATTTACATTTTTACTAAAAACCTGTTTACCTTTAACGTAATCTTTAATATCCATGCAGTAAACTATTGTCATTAGACTAAGTGTTATTGCACACTATTTTATAAAATAGCTCACTTGACGCAATGTTTTCTTGAAATTGGCCTACAATTTGCCAATTCTTTGAATATTGTTGATTTGTTTTATAAAACATGCAAAAGTACGCTGGGAAATTTGTCAGCAAGATTAAATTATTCATTATTAACACTTTTATTTTTTCAATAAAAATGCAGGTCAGGCTACAATGAAACTCTTTTCAAATTAGGCTTAGGCCTATTCAGTATTTTGATACATATAAAACACAACATTAAATTACAGTATTTAGCCTACTTAACTTAGGATATATATGATAGAAAAATGAAGCAAATTTGTTTAGTTAGCCTAATTAAGATTGAAAAATGTATCATAGAAAGGAAACATTAAACTTCCAATCTAATAATCTATAGAGGCTAAGCTTAATGGTACCGTATTAAAAAACAATGCATGAATCATTTAAAGAATGTTGACTTTTAAATGGGCGTTAAATTTAGGAACACCTACTGTATGGTATTTCATTAGCACAACTCATTGAATAATTGTAACAAATCCTACTAAGCATAGACTTTTAGATTTTTTACTGAAGACATACAACTTTGCTACGTTATCAAAAGTATTTAAAGAAGTATTATTTACTTAATTTTGTTTTGGCTTAGTTCTATTAAACATAATTTTGACTACTTTTATAATTTTGCAAAATAAGTGAATTCGTTAAATTGCCATTTATGAAATATTAAAATTTATTATTTCTCTGTTGAGAACAAATTAATATAAAAATATTACCTTTTCAGAGATTAGTACTCATAATATTTTTAATATTATTTTAAAATGTCAGATCTTGAATTATGGTGTTGCGTCTTTTATAAATATCTGTAGTTTCAAAAATAAAAATTTGAATTAAATTTGATCTTTAGTTTATCGAGATACAATTAGCCTACCTAGTTAGGCCTAATTTTTAACAATTAAAAAAATACAGTAAAATCTCTTTTAACCCTTTTACACAAATTAGTGTTTAACCAAAACAACCAGCGAAAAAATAGATAGAGAAAGAAATAACTGAAATAGGGTGAACGGCGGGTAACGCCGTTTGAAGACAAAGAGAGGAGAAAGGCGTGATGGAAAGGGACTGGCAAGGTATCCGACACTAGGTTTCGTTTGCAATAAAGTACACAGTCTGGGTTGGTTGAACGTTTAAAAAAGAACAGCATTTTTTTATGATGCCAAAACAAGATAATGAAAACGTTCAAAATGAAAAAGTAAACTAGGATGTGATAGTTAACCCCTTTTCATTTCCCGGGTTCAAACACTAAGGCTCAGGTTAATAACATAACAGTGGTTTAGTGGTAATATTTTCTAACATTGATTTATTCGCATGCAATTTACAGATACATACGATTTGATACATTATCCTACACTTATCCTACGTGCATTTCTTTTACTAGATATTACGTTCGTAGGAGAGACTGGATCAAGAACTCGGTAAACAAAGCTACTTTATTTACGACTGTTATACTTTTAACTTCAAACTCAATATGTCATCGATAGACTAAGTATTCTGTTTACTCACTCAAATCTCGTTCTACTGCAGAACCGGTTTCGTCATTCTATCTCGTGTAGACCTTCTCGTAGTGTTGACCTGTCTCGTGCTGTCCAGCTTCCGACCCCTACACTTCACAATGCTTGGCCAAATTTCGTCGCAACGTCTCTAGCAAACTGGCCTCGCTTCCAGCCCCACACTTTAACAGACTAGCCCCGAATCTAGATTAGAGTTATGCTTCCGTGTTGACAAACTACACTGTTCTTAAGTGCAACACAAAAACACTTCTGCCAAGCTCATCCTTCCTTGTTTACTTCCATAGGCTATCTGTCTTCCGCTATGAATAATATATATCTTTCACCCCATCTATTCGTAACAGCTGTGATTTTGTTTTGATGGTAGGCTACTCAACTAAGGGAAGAAAAGGCTTGTGGGATTGATAATTCAAAGAAATGTCAAGATGTTTTCCAAAATGTTTTTCAATGCTAATAAAACGGAGTTGAATTATAAAATGTTGCCAAAAAAAAGTGCTCCTGAACACATTATGAACAAAGAAAGAATGACGCTTTTTGTTTTGTAGCGATGCTTTGGGAAGTCATCAACTAAGCCCCTGTGATGATGACGAAAACCAAAAGTTTCAGAAACGTTTGTTTTTTAATAGTTCCATGATAATTGTAATTCGTATTGTTTTTTGAAAATTAAAAACCCTCCCAATGAAGTACTGTTATCACCTAAACACCCTTAGAATCTGCAAGACGAAGAAATAATTGGCACATTTTTACCAGCAAATATGGCGAGATTGATTCAACCTTTAAACTAAGGGATCCTTAAATCCTTTAAACGGCATTATCAATGTTTTTTTTTTTTAGATATCTGTTACAAGAGACAAACAAATCAAAAAGAGTAGGGTACCTGAAATAAAAGTACTCATCATGAAGATCTTGGTGTAGGTACTGATACGGTGAATCACGGTGAAGTCCTAACTCTGGAAAACTGTTGAATAGAAACTTTTTGATAGGATTTTAATTGAACACTACAGTAAAAATGTCAAAAATCTTCAGAGTTTGGAACATGATATTATTGATTTGGTTTTGCCAAAACAATGAAGGCGAGTATTTTTTTTTTAAAGACAACAAACCTCTATGGTCAACAATGTCAACCTAAAGTTTCAGGACTGCCAGGACACCATTCCTGTCATATGCTTTAAACATATAAATTCCATCCTATATAAAAATTTTGGCTAAAATTATGTACTTTTTATTAAAAAAATATTCATAAAGTAATTATGTTAGGCTGTATATATAAAAGAATTTAGTGCAGTTTTCCTTCGAAATGTTTTAATTTGTTAATGACTGATGACTGAATAATGCACATGTATTTTACTCTTTATACATATACATCCTTTAGCTGTACAAAAAAACTTGAAACTTGCTCTTCTTTTTACTATTTCTGTTGTATGTTCTTCAAAATGATATTGAGAGATGAAATATTCGTTTTCTTAGAAAATAAAAATTTCACTTGAATTGAGGTTTTATTCCACTGTTTAGTTTCTCCGTAGCAGTTTATAACTTTCATTGTCAATGTTGAAGTTTGTTTTTCGTGTACAGTCTGAATAATTTCTCCTTTTCCTTTGTTTTCACTGACTTTTATGTATTGATATGTTTCACTTACACAGCATACCCTGAAAAACTCAAATAATTTCTAAATATTACTATTATGTAACTTTCTTTCAAAAGCATTTAACTTAGCCTATGTATTTCAGGTTTGTTTATTTTTGTATTTTATACGCAATATTATGTAAGATTTCAAAATTCAAATTTGTTTCTTTAAAATTATTTAACCCTCAGAAATAATAATTTAATTAAAATTTTCATTAAATATAATTCCTTGTTATTAAAAAGTAGATTTTCCGGCAAAAATAAGTAAGATAACCCATTTGTGTTTTTCACCTTAAAAAAATCTTAACTGGCCAAATCAGTTTATACCGTGAATTCTATTTAATTAATATATGTAAAGAAGGCTTCATAGGACTCGTGTATAAGGAATGGTATAAAAGCTTAAAATGATGTTCTTTAACTTGACAATTGCCTTTGCGAGTAAGCAAAGGTATATAATAAAAGTTTTTCAACATCAGGGTTAACTCCTACCGATAATGAAATTAAAACTGCAGTATATTCATTGTAAAAAAATGGTTCATCGTATAAACAAATATTGACAAAAATATTTATTCGTACTCTATTTATTTTCCTTACGGTATGTCAATGAAGGTAGGTGTAGGCCTACTCTATTTATTTTCCTTAGGTCAATGAAGTTAAAAATCGTTGAAAATAGTTAAAAATTTCACTTGCAAAGAAATGTCAGAAATAAAGTGATTTTTCCAATATGAATTCTATCCAGTACAGCATAAACAATAGGCCTATATTATGTATTAAATTTAATACACTAAATCTAGTATAGTTACGCAATTTTATTAAAACAAGCTCCTTTGGTGTTTCCTTGGTTTATGACAAATGGACTTGCTAATTGTTTTAATATCTCAAGTCTTAACTATATCTTATATTATGACTTCTTGTCTATCTTCTTGTCTTTGCTTTGTGGTTGATATAAAGTTTAAAGGCCTTTTCAATCAGTTGTTTCATTTCATAACATTCTTGGCATGATTTTTAATGGTCAATTTCAAAGTTTGAAACCATTCATAAAATTTGTATGAGTAATATTAATTTTATGTGATTCATGTATTCAGTTCCTAAATAAATTATTTCATAAAATTCTCTTTCTAATTTAGCTAGGCTATTTTGTTTTAGTTTATTGGTAGGGCCTGGTAATTTTGCAGCTGTTTGGTTTAATTAAGGTAGGCCTGTCTGTTGGAGTAGGATAGTTTTATTCGAAAATGCGATAGGCTTATTATTTTGCTGTTATTTTGATGACTAATCTACATTCTGTCTACAGATTACACTTTATTTATTTCTCACTATGAACATGAAATATTGTTTCCATAGTTACTACAAGTTTAATTTTATTCCATTGTTTATATTTTTGAAAATAACTGCACAGAATGATTAATACCACTAATATATTAGTTTCATCCTGTACAGTATTTATTATTATTACCGTACTAAGTTAAAAAGCTGTATAGGTATAGGATTGATAATTGAAGGGTTGGTTTTAGTCAGATTCAGTTGTCAGAGGTTTGAATCTTGATATTGGTATGAGGTTGGATTTGTTCCAAGTGTTATTGCACTTCCCTTTCTTCTTTAGTCTGATGGGTATAAAATAAGAATGTTGAAGAAAAAGAGTAGGCTTTGATTTAAATTTTTACCTTGTACCCTCTTTTAACATTAGAAACTTAATGTCTACTGCAAATAGTAGGGCTGCAAGTAGGCCTATCTTTAAAAGGCAAAACAATTTTAACATATTTAATTAAACCAATCAAAGTTTTAAAAATTAATTCTTTTTGGAATATATCGTTATTTTTACTGGTTAAAGGGTAAACAAGATTAATGAGAGTGAAGCAGATTTTAAAATGTCAGAACCTATTATAATCTAGTTAAATGTAATACAATTTCTTTTTCACATTGTATGATAGAATAGGGAGAAACATCTATGTGCATTTAATAAAATACAGGGTATTTGAAAAGTCTGGAAACAGCTTAATATCTCAAAATGTAGGAGACTTATGAGATAGAAATAAAATCAGTTATTCAGAACCATAAAAGAACCACTTTTCGGTAAGTTTGAAATTTTTGTCCGCCATCTTGGAATGAGCTTCATTTTTTGAAATGGGAAGGTGGTCATGTGATACACCATTTCGATGTAGCATTTCAAGAGAAAACCAACGGTGAAACTTGCACATCCATATCTTTAAACGATTAAAATTGGTGGCCAAAAAAACGAAAATGTGTTTTCCGATTTTGCTGTACTATTTCTGTTTAAATATTAATTATCCTTCTTTTTGGATTCAGAATTAAATAAGCTTTCAACGATATGCCACACAACTGTATTTGGTTGAACCACTAGAAATCAATTTTGAAAAAATCAAAATGGCTGTAACTCACAATTTTTAAATACCCCCAAGTTTTAACCGCACCTTCACTTTACATTGGAAAAGAGGGAGTTTAGTCGTTGCCTCGAGCAATTTGTCTTACCTGAGTAGTTAGTAGGAACCCTTCTACGAGTCCAGGTCCAATAGCCTAGGAAATTAGTGACTACAAAGCAACTTACTATCGTTTAAATTGGGTGCCATCTTGCTAGTCATTCGTAAGAACACCGTAATATGCCGTAGCACTGAACGTGTTAATGGGATCCAAACATTGACTCTTAAAAAAAACTTAAAAATTCAGACTATTGGAATATATGGTGATTAGTCCCCTTTATAAATGTACCAATAGTTCTTGGACAGATTGACGACATTTTTTAATTTTTTTAAAATTTTTGGTGCTGTTGACTTTTTTTATTTTCCTTTATTTTAATCTTTATCTAACAAAATTTGTTTCTCATGCGATATTGTCAATCTTTCTCTGATGTTGGAATGGGGGGGGGGGGGGGGGGAACGTCAGTGTGCCGGAATGAGCTCTTTCAAAAGATTCCCTACTCAACAAGATTAATCAAATGTTTTTAACGGCCATCTACCGCTTTTGCCCTCCTGTTAATAACAAGATTACAAATATTTTTCAACTTTTCGCTCTCAGAATAGCAGCTGGAAAGCCAACGAATGAATATTATTTTTTGGAAAAATGCTAGCAATATGTTGTTTAGCAAACATGTATTTTATTGATTAAGCGTAAGGAGTGTAAAACTGGTAATTATTATGTGTTTGAGATCCTGCAGTGTTTGTTTAGCTATTTATTTTGGAACCATGTCTACCCATATAAGTACTGTACTCACATTGTGTATGTTAATCTCTGAGAAATAGTTTAGAATTTGATAAATTAACAAATCATAACTAACAAAATAGATACTTTTCAATATGAACGTATAAAATTAAAACATAGTAACTACATAAATTTGTGCAATGCTTGCCTGACCTCACAGCTCAGTTTACACGTGAAAAGTTGTCGTAGGCCAAAATATTCTAAAATTTTTATTAAAAGTTGCATTTTAGAGTTTGTTTTAGTAAAGACAGTTTTTTTATTTCCATATTTTATTTACAAATTTTGTTCATTTACCAACAAAAATGGTCTTAAAAAGAACAACAACTGTAATATTTCACTGTACACAAATTACTTTGAATTCACTGCACAACACACATCTTCACTTAATTTCCAATAATGACTGAATTTTGACAGTGGCTCAGAAATAATCAAATTGAGACAGGGAAAGCCAAGTTAAACAGGGATGCGGAGGCACATGAGCAGGCAACGTATAGGAAACATATAGCCGTCTGATCGACGAGTATCGTCAGTGCCATAATCTCTCTAATCATATTCAGTCGCATTAACTGTTAAACATGGTTTATTAAATTCTGTTAAGCATTTTTAATAACTTAAATTTATATATTTGGCTAATTTATTGATTGCCTTAGTAAAAAAAACTATTTATTTTGCTTATTAATTCAAAAGTTTTGTTCATTTACCAACAAAAATGGTTTTTACTCATAAACCAACAACTATTCGACTTTAAACGTAATAACCCTTTTAAAAGCACATATTTAGCGGATTATATTGTTGTTTTCCTCAATGTTCTGTCTCAAACGGTTCTCAAGTTATAAGCGATTTAGTAAACTACACTTCCTGCAATATTCTCTCTCTCCCCCTTGTGATGTAGACCACGCTGGGGGGCGACGACATAGCTTTCAAGGTCACTATAGTGCCTATAAGAATAATCAGAAATAAAATTACTTCAGGCTTCAATGCTTGCATGGTCAACCTCCTTCAGATCCCGGTATAAATGTTGAAAGTTACATGTGAGAGAGGGTTAAAGAAATAACCTTTTTTGCCACTTTAAGTAGTCACTAGCTGTGTTCATATATTCTAACCTTACGCTTGTTACCAGAAGCTAACATTACCTTTTTCTAATTGCTATTGTATTCTAATGCTATGTATGTAATGTTGTTTGACCAGTATGCTTGATTTTACTTGTTAGATGTTGTTGATTCCATCAGTAGAGAATTAATATAATAAACTACCACACACACACAGATGTTTTACTGACAGAGTAACAAACATTTCTTCAGTGTTGTTTGTTTGCTTGGTTTGTAACTATGCCGATTGCCAATGCAACATAAGCTACTTTTATAGTGTTTTTTAATCACTAATTAATCGAAATTTTGACTCCTTATAAAAATCCCAACCAAAATATGCAATGAGTTTTGGATGTTACGCTTAAAAAGTTAGGATGGAAGTTTTTAGCTTTGATTGCTCGAGGTAGTTGTTACTGTGGGAATATGAGCATGTCAGTAGTGAGTAACTTAAGTGCATAGTGGGAGATCATTCATAGCCATAGCAGCCAATTGCATGCAATAACATAAAATTATTAGATTTAGTGGATGAATTCCTACTTAAATTTTTTAATATTATGTTATTTGCTAAATATATTAATCAAAGATATTTATACACATTAAAAAAATATGTTGTTGTTGTTGTTATCAAATGGCTCCAGTTGGCTCACGCCATCTTCTGTTGTGCTTCCCAGTACAGTCCAGGCCAATCCTTTCTCCTCTGCTTGTCCATGTCCAGCTTCCTGCAAACCAACAGGTGGTCCTTGTCCATAATGGAATTCGGGCATTCACATAATGTGCATTTATCCTGGTTTAGTATTTTTATTCTTTTTAGATGTTCAGCCAAACAATCGTGTCCGGTTGCAAGACGAAACAGTGCAACTGATTCTCCTCTCTGTAGGTCTTTGACTTCTTCGTACAGGTTAATTATGTCTTTATACGGCTTGCCCTTGATATCCTCCTTGACTCTGCTGGTAAACATTTCCATAACAGTATATGTATTTAAAGTGTCACATAATTTTATGGATAATTCACAGATAGTAGGCTACACTACAACCTTAATTATATGAAGGATCCAAATTTCCATAAGAATAAACATAACTATATTATTTGTATTATTTTATTTTATTAAGTTAAAGTTATTTATTAATTAAAGTTTAAAGTTATTTTTTTTTTATTTTAAAATTAAGTGTATTATTTAAAAAAAATATAACCACTTAATTTTATTATTTACTTATATTATGTACAAAAACCCATATTTTTTTGGTTTATTTAAACAATATTATTTTGAGCTAAGTTTTGGTAAAAAATTTGGATATCTTGATTCAAGAAAAATCCTTTAAACAATAAATTAAATATAGTGTAGATTCAATTCTGCGAACAGAGCTAGCATTGGTGGGTGAAGCATGCAGAGGTCTCCCCTAGTTGCGAAAGAAAGTCGCTAGTAGTTGGTGTCAGTTTGAGTTATTTTTCAGAAGTACTGAACAGATTTATGCAGTCTTTACCATTCCATAAAGCATTTCACCATGAAAGTTTGGGTGTATGAAGTAATACTCTATGAAAAAAGGAAACTTAGCAGGTTGAAAAAACAAATGTACACAACATTGGTTAAAACGTTAGATATTTATCACGAGGATAAGTTAAGCATCCAAATTTTGTAAATTCAATACTTGAAAGACTGCCCCAACAGTAAGAGTTCATTGTGTATATTGTGTAAGAGTTAAGTATTTATTGTGTATAAATAGTTCTGTACTATTCAAAGGACCGATTAAGAATTTTATGTTGCTATAATAAAACAAAATATTATATTATTATTCAAACAACTAGAGCCTCTGCCCCTGTTCGCTTCCCTCGCCAACCCTTTCAGTGACATATGGTAAACTACAAAATCCCTAATTTTGTTCATCGTTTTTAAGTTTCTTCAATTTTTTAATAAGAATTTTTAAGGAAATAATGATTGATTAGGACACTTGGAGGCACTTGGATACAAGTTGGGTAGTGTGACTTGTACATAATGTAAGACAGATTAAAATAGATACACAATATCTTCAACATTTTTGTCCACAAAATCGCTAATTTTGTCCATAATTTTTACATTTTTTCAATTTTTTAACAGGAATTTTAAATATTTTTGGAATAAAAAGTAGCCTAAAATATTCTCTAAATAGTCCTCTATATGTTGATGAAAGTTTGTCAAAATTGGTTCAGCCATTCCGGAGATCAGCCCGGCAAACAAACAAACAGACAGACAAAAAAGGTATAAATGTGTATTTATTTTTTGGTAATGTGTGAGTAACCATATGAGCTTAGAAAAACGTTTATATTTTGAAATCACAGATACTTAAATTTTTTTATATGTATAGATATGTATTTATTTTATTTTTGTTAAAAAATGTAGTAGGTTAGATGATTTCTACCTTTAGTATTTTTAGTAAGAGTCATTGCTGTGATTTCACCAGATTAAGTGAGTCATTAAAAAAACCTATAAGAAAGAATTTTTAATTAAACCCACCTTTGACAAGCAGAGTTTACAGAACTCATGTTCGAGTGTAAGATTTTTCTGTATGAGGTGATCGTTATAAAATGTTCCATAATAAATTGTAATTGGTGTATTATGGGAACCGGATACAAAAAGATTTGAGGGCGTGATTTGTTTTGGTAGTAGTGCCTTGAGGAGGGTCATGTGTTCTTGTACCTTTTTCAATGAAAGTGCTTCCGCCATAGATAAAAAATATTTTACATGATCTTTTCTCTATGTATTTCCGCAGAACGATCATTCTTTTTTCTAAAAGGAATAAAGAGGCGAAAACAATTAACCCATCTCGTAAAACTGGCTATCAATTATGAAAAAGCTGTACTTTGGACGCGAAAAAAACTTGTTCATATGAAATAAAAAAAGCGGATTCCTACTAACTTCATAGAAGTTGCAAGTCTACATTTTTATAAAATTTGTGTTTATTTTATTATTGTAAGGTTTTGAACTGTTGTATTTACATATTTTTCTTAACTTCTGTTACTTCGTTATGATTTTTAGAGTTTAATTAAAATTATTTTAAGATATATACAGTTTAATGTTGTTCGACATAAAACTGAGGGCCTTTATGATTTTAATTGCATGATAGCAACAAATTATACCATATGCAGTTTAATAAAAACAAGACTACTATTTGTTTTTGCTTTGACCTGTTTCAATAAAATTATATTTTATGGCAATTGAGACAGATTAAAAATAATAAAGTGTGAAGTCCAGTTACTTCAAAGTATAACAGACAAGAAATATTGTTTAAAATCAACGAGTATTTTATAAATTGTGAAAAGTATTTTTTTATAATTACATATTTCTAAATTATAAAAAAGACAATTTCAATAAAAATGGTTTTCCACATTTTAAATAAAAAAAAAAAGAAGACATTTTGGGTACCGAGTGTAAATTGTACTATGTATTATATCTAATAAATTACTGAAACTCATCGACTCCTCTAAAAGCGAGTGTACGTCCTGCCACGCGCAAACCTCTCTTTTTCGGGATCACAGGGTTTTCGCCCC
>JAGFPH010002120.1:83375-95876 GCA_018207615.1 Philaenus spumarius
TAATGTAATTAATTAACCCCAATTGGATCGGTCGATTGGCCGTTCCAGTCCGTACAAACATCTGTAATACTAAAACAAAATCTAGCGTAGATACTTGTTAAATACTTTGTAGTTATGTTTACAACTTCAATCAATATAAGTCTTGTGAAGTTTATTTTCTTAAAATATGAGTTAAAGAACTAATGTAGGCTATAATACGTTATAAGATTTACTTTGAGGTTATAAAATTAATACAAATACAACCTTTTGTTATTAATATATTCATTTATACAAGTTTAAAGAAGATATATACATATACGTTTAACTTCGGAAACATTCGTACATCTTCGTATAGCATATAAACATATTCGATTATTAATGTCTTCAATGTAATAATGATGACTTCTAAATAATTATTTGATCTATCAATATGAAGTCAGAAAGCAATTAAAAGATGATATTTTTATCTTTATTTAGATATATAATAACGAAAATAAATACAAAATTTTAACAAATAGGCCTACAGTTTTATAATCCAAAATTGTATACATTGACAGAGTTAAAATCTAAGTAAGCATAGGTAGGCCGAGATACAATATGTTGTTTTTCTGATGTGTATTAATCTAATTAATTGTAATTAATCTGCATGTGATTTTTCACGGGGGCTTATTAGTAATCTATATATTAATAGGCAAGCACAAAACTTGTCGTCCTTTTTTCTGAGCTTGTGTGCATTGTAGGAGAAATTCGCACATACCGTTAGAAAGGTAGTGTCCTGTAGATGAGCAGAATCCCATTATAATTTACATCGGTCCTCAGGGATACGCCCCAGTGGCCCTCAAAGTTTCAATGTTAATCTTATGGAAGGTCAATCTTAAGGAAGAAGATTTCTTTTGATTTTATCAGGGGCACAAAAAACAGCTGTTCGTATGAAAAGCTTAAAACAGCTGATTTTGATCAACAGCTGATTTTGATCAACAACTGATTGGGATCAAAAACTGAATATAATTTTAGGTTAGGTAAATCAAGCAATAGCAATAGCGAAGCATTGCCGGGTCCACTAGTATAGATAATTAGCCAAATTTTCAAAGAAAATAAGAGGTACTACACTCGACCCAAATTGAAAACGGTTGGTCGGAGAAGGGTATTACTTCGTTTCTTTTACGTTTCAGACCATTTTGAGACGATACCCAAAATTAATTAATTTAAATATATATAGTAGTAGGGTTCTAGTAGGATTCTTGAGATAATTTTTTTTGGTTTTTCGATTCAATTCAAAATGGCGGAGTTAGACCGTTTAATTGTTTTTGGGTAGGGATTTGAGGAGTATATAAGTATGTTTTTTTTCCCACCTTGATAAGTGGTAGTTAATATGCTTCAAAATTGCTGAATTTTTGATGAAAGGGTCCTTGTAAGATTTCCCAAACACTGAATTTTTTATTTCTCGTTTCGACGCAAAATGGCGGCCTCTTTGATTCAACCCAAAACGTCAAAGCTAGAGCGAGAAAATTGCATGATTTCTCCCACTCATAAGCCCGAGTACAATTTGTGAGTTATATCATTCGAAAGGCAATTAAATTTACTATAATCCTGTGCAAAGGTATTTTAGGTGCAGTTCCCGGAACAAGGAACAAAATTCATAGGAATCTCTCGATAAATAATTTTTTCATTATCCTTGTAAAAAAAATTCGGCTGTAGTAATATAGTGCTGTTTACGCTTTTTTTTAAGAACTTGTGAATTCATATTTCTATTTCAGAAAAAAAATTGCTAATATTTGTTAGGTTAATTATTCATGCCAACAGAAATAATCGACAACATTTCCATAACAGTAAATGTATTTAAAGTGTCAGATAATTTTATGGATAATTCACAGATATTACACTACAGCCTTAACTATATGAAGGATTCAAATTTCCATAAGAATAAACATAACTATATTATCATAATTATTGTTATGTTTTTGGTAACAGTATAATCAGCTAATTAGCCGATGTGATAAGAACGTACATTCATGCCATCAGATAACAGTTAAGAATTAGTCACGGTTTTAAAATTCGAAGTTGCTACAAAATCGACACTAAATTCAGGCATCATTAAATAATTGTTCTTGGTATTGGTGAACTTAAAAATTTTATTGTAATCTGTTTTTTTTTTTTAATTTCCCTTAAAGAAATGTTTGAAACAAATTTCTTTATAATATAGTAGGCCTATATAAACTGATGTGCTTATGAACTTTTAAACTGTATTATAAATTTGTATCAACATTATTAAATCTAAAATTGTCTTGGTTGTACAAAAATTACCGTATAGTAATTTTTTTCTAATTGAAAGAAGAATGAATGGACTGCATTATGTCACATTTAGTTGCCTCTGGTCAGTTAGTCTTGCTACAAGGTTTGGAATGTGGTTAGCCCAGATTCGGTTTAGGTGATCTAAATAACAAAAATACAACCTGACCTGGCCTTCACAAGTTTTGCAACTCTATGTTTAGCTCAAACTTTTATACAAAGTTTTCTCTGCTTTTATTTAATCCTTTTTCGTATCAGAAATTATTGCGATAAAAAATACACGCACGAGAAAAAGATAAACGACTTTCAAAAGTAAAAATTGTGGCAGGGAAAAAATTATTTATTCAAAATGTCTTTAAAGATCTTCCAAAGGGCTCTTCGATGTTATAATCTGGTTAATATCATCTAAGCCAAAATAGAAAACAAATTGTTAGTTTTACTAAATATTTAAATACAAAAAAAAAAAAAAAAAACATTCCTGTATAACACAACAACTTAGCCCATTCATATTTGATTAAGTTTATTTCCCCAAACTCTATTTTTTAATAAAATTTGTTTTAGTTTTTCTCCAAACTTTCTTTTTTACTAATAGTTTTTGTTTCTTATTAATAACCCACCTAGTTCTTTGAAAAAAACTGTATGAATATTTTAACACAATTTTAAAACTGCACAAACTATAATTTAATTTAAATGATAAGTTGTAGAAAAACTAATTTAAATACTGATGGACTTTCAAAATATTTAATTTTGATCTATTAAGCTTAAATATTTTATCTCAATACTATTGAACAGTTATTTCTATTGAAAATCATGTTTAATAAAATTTAAGTGTTTCTTGAACAAACAGTTGTCCAACAATTTACAAAATCTCTTTATAATACTATTTTTAATTTCTTTATCTACTGTACACAAACGTTTGTTATCAGGGATAAGTTTTTTACTATGTTAAAATAGATAAGACAAAATAACTATCTACTATGAATAGTTTCTTTTTGATAACAGTCGACTGAGTTAAGGTTAAGATGTATAGTTTTCTGTGTAAAAAAGTCAATGTATAAGATACCTGAGGATACACAAGTTTAGGATTTTTTAGTAAGTTTTATTAATGACGAGTTTTAAATTTCTATGTTTTTAACTTTATTTAAGTTTGATAACTTATCATTTTTTAATAATATTTTGTCAAAATGTGTTTGCAAAATTACTTGGAAAATGTTCTTAAATATCTTGTATGTTAGACAGTCATTAGATAAAAAAAGGCGGGTTTTGATAAAACATTTAACAGCAAAACGTTTATTACTTCAGGAATAGATGAAAATACCACCTTTGGAAACAATTATTTTTTATTGTGGAATTTTTTAAACAACAGAAAACGTGAAAAATTGGTACTTTTGGGATTTTTGCTTATATTTTGTAAATCATTGGATGGGACGCTATACTTTCAATAGAAAAGTTGTAGTAAATTTAAAAGCCTGTAAAATGAGACTTTGTAAGTTAGAATCAGTGCATTTTTGACTGAAAAAACAAAACAGAAAATGCATTTTTTCAAAATTTATAATTTTGACATTTTGAAAGTTAAATTTTTGGAACTGTGTAAGATGATGCAGTTAATTACATGCAGATTAACCATGCACAAGGTGGACCCTGTCGGCTATATTGATCTCTTCCTTAATAACTGTTTAAACAATTTGGAGCGTTATTTAAAAAAATACATATAAATGAATTGTTATCTCCGATTTAAATTTGTGAAACTGATTCTGAAAGTAGACATCATGAGCTTCAAAACGTATATTTCAGATTTCCGTAAAAATGTTGAGAAGTTGGTTAAAAGTGGTCCCGAACATGACCCTAAACGCGAGAATCATGTTTCGGACTCAAGTAGAGTAGAGTTGGTGTGGGAACTTCTCCGCCGTTGGCTAGTTTACGCTGTGACCTAAAATGATGGAGAAATTATGTCGCCAACTCTACTTCCCTAGACTACGACCTATTTTCCATGTTAAAAAAAAAAATTTTCTTAACATGCATTGCACAAATGCATTGATTACGACTTATACAAAGTCTCATTTTAAAGGTTTTTACATTTACTAAAACTTTCCAATTGAAAGTAAAGCGTTTCATCCAGTGATTTACAAAATATAAACTAAAAACCGAAAAGAGACAAATTTTTCACGGTTATTGTTGTTTAAAAAATTCCACAATAAAAAATCATTGTTTCCGAAAGTGATATTTTCATCTACAATATATTATTTTTAATTTGTAATAAATTTCCTGCTTACACGCTTCCTCAGCAAGGGCTAAATTAATTAAATTACAAGTGAAAAAACATGGACCAAGACCGGGATTTGAACCCAGGACCTTATTATAAATTAAAAATAATAATAAATAACACCACTGTAGGCTGCAAAAAGAATTGAGATTGTTTTCAATGTCGCATGCGAGGTACTCAATTAATTCATAAATGCAGTAAAACCGTACAAGTGAGATAACATCGACCAATATCTGGAGAATCAGGATAGCTCATTGGCAGAGTGTTGCCCCGGAAAAGCAAAGGTCCTGGGTTCAAATCCCGGTCTTGGTTCTTGTTTTTTCACTTGTAATTTAATTACAAACTATTCCTCAAGTCATAACGCAATCGGTTTGCTTTTAAATTAAGTAGCATACAACAATCTATTGACTGGTCTATGTACGTGTATATAGCTTTTGACTTTTTCTCATTTAGGCCTGTCAGTTAGTAGGTATCTTTGTAGTGTGTTTTCTAATGTTAAATGTGCTGTGAACAGACCTTATTTGCTTTTATGTGCCTTCATTTGACATTGCTTTTTTTTAAAAGTAGTTTATATTTTTACGGTTCTGTACCTTAAAAGGATATGAAACCCTTATATAATATACTAGAGGGCTCTGCCCCCTGCTCCCTTTGTCCGCCAACCCCCGCGGTGACGCGCATCAAAGCAAATGCAAACAGGGTATTTTTATAAATAGGCCCTACTATTAAATTCTAATATGTCTTATTTATTTTTAATTAGGATGTAACATAGTGGTTTCTTATTTTTAAGTTCCTTAATTTATTAAGGGTTTATTCTCTAGCTTTAAAAAAAGTATGACAATCAACATTTTTTATAGGGGTTGTTACTACAGTTTCACCCCTAGCAGCACGCGACAAAATACAAATCTATGATACTTTTTACTTTCTCCCCCTATACCATAGTATATGGAGAAAGTATTGTATTCGTCAAAATTTTCGAGTTTGAGTTTTTGGTGGAAATATCCGTTTTGGGCCCCCCTGAACCTAAAAAAGTGGTTTTCGGAGTGATGTCTGTGTGTGTGTCTGTGTGGATGTTATCAGACCTAGAGCCTAAACCAGTCGTCCGATTTTGATTAAATTTGGTATGGAGGTATTAATCTACGGTATCTCCAGGCGTTTTTTTCATTTTTGTGAATTTTTTATTTTTAAGGGTAGTTTTCCTATAAAAACCCTTAAAATAACGGAAAAATCTACTTTTCTCAAAAACGGCTCTAACGATTTTGATTAAAATTGTATAGTTTATTAGGGACCTAAAGTACTATAAACTGTAAAATTTTAATCAAAATCGTACGAGCCGTTTTTGATAAAAGTTGGTTTTTCCGTTATTTTATGGATTTTTATGGGAAAACAACTTTAATACAAAATCACCTCTCCTACCCCACCCTACAAGTCACCGTGAATCTGTTTAATAATTTAAATATGTTTGTGAGAAAGTAAATGCCAGTTCCTGGTACCGTTTATTTTATGTATGTTGTAAGAAATAAATTCAAATTTTCAGCCCACTACTTTAAGGCAAATATAACAATTAATTTTTATTGTTTTAAGGGTTTTTTTTTTTTTTTTTTTTTTTTAAATTTCTTTTCGGAGCGAGGGTGGAAGCTCTGCCAGCCAACATCAAGGGTCGCACCTCTCGATAGTGTGGAGATCGCATCCACTAAACCACCCCCGCTCTGTCATCGACGCCATCCTGGGACTGCTGTGGCATTACTTCAGGATGGTCGCCTGACTATCTGTATGTTTTCACCTATATTCTACTCTCTTCTTCCTTTTGGCTCAACACCGATCTTGCCCATTTTGCCACTTCTCGCCACTGGTGTTTCTTGGCCATCATAAAATTGGCAATGGATGCCACATCTGATCCCCCTACCTTTTTTTACAGATCATTCCTATCTCTCTGCCATCGTAGGCAATGGAAGAACGTTTGTTCCACGGAATCTTCTTCTCCACAGTATTTACACCTAGGATCTTCCCGAATTTTGAAACGGTGTAGATAGACCCCGAATTCGCCATGTCCCGTGAACAGCTGAGTTGTGTAATAGTCCATCTCTCCATGTTTCCTTTCGTACCACTTCTCTACGTCAGGGATTAGTCTTTTGGTCCATTGTCCCACTTCTATGTTTAGTGACCATCGTGCCTGCCATTTTTCCGTGGTCATCTTCCTCAGCTCCTTCCTTGGTATAAAATTCTGCGCCATTTCTTTAGCAGTCCTCTCCTCCACAAGCAGATCAATCGGTGGCATTCCTGCTATTACCAAAGCCGCCATAGTCGACACCGTCCTATAGGCACTTATTGTTTTTATTGCCATTCTTCTCTGAATTACCTCTAACATGGCTTTGTATTTTTTAAATTTAAGCGCTTTCTGCCATACTGGAGCTGCATACAGTACTATCGACATCGCTGCTCCTGCTAAGACTTTTCTTTTACTACTCCTCGGACCCCTAAGGTTAGTCATCAGTCTTTCTAGGGACTTCACCACTCTCACCGTCTTTTCCGAAACCTCTCTAACATGCTCCATCATTTTCGCACCTCTATCAAACGTCACTCCTAGGTATTTCATTCCTTTGCTTTCCATTACCTCTTGTCCTCCAATCAGTATTGTAAAGTTCCTTATACTTCTTTTAGCCACCAGCAGAACTACTTCCGTTTTATTTGGTGCAATTGCCAAATCCATCTTCTCCAGCCAATCGCAGATTTTTATTGCTGCCTCATTTATTTTGGTCTCTAAGTCACACGCATTTCTCGCTCTGGCTACAATCGCAAGATCGTCAGCAAATCCAAGCGTCTTCACTCCTTCTGGCATATCCAACTGTAGCACACCATCGTAATATATGTTCCATAGAGTTGGCCCAAGGATAGACCCCTGTGGGACACCGCATCTCATTTCCAGTTCATTGCCTTCACTTATTATTATCCTTCTATCATCAAGATAGTTCATAAGTACTCTTACTAAGTAGTTCGGCACCTTCCTCCTTATTAATATATTTATAATTTTATCCCATGATGCGCTGTTGAATGCGTTCTTTATGTCAATGGTGACTAAGGCACAACAATCTCTTCTCGCATAATTTTTAATTCGTGTGATGTCATCGACGAGCTCGTTCACCTTTTCCATTGCCTTCACCGTTGAAAAAGCCTTCCGGAAACCAAATTGATTTGGAGACAAGCCTCCGTTTCTCTCAATTGCTTCATTTATCTTGTCTACTAGTAACCTTTCAAATATCTTCCCCATTCCATTCAGCATGCATATAGGTCTATAACTTATCTTATCATTCTTATTTTTCTTAGGTTTTTCTATTAGTACCAATCTTGCTACCTTCCAGCTGGTCGGAAAAAACCCTGTAAGTAGCAGTCTATTCAGTAGGGCAGCTATTACCGCCGAATGTTGAATTGCTAACCTTTTTGTCACTTCTGGTGGTATCTTGTCTGGCCCCGGTGCTCTGCGTTCTCTCACTTTTTCCCCCGCAAACTTTACATCTTCTGCGGAAAACAGTTCTACTTCCGACGTTTCCACTTCTGGATAACTCCAGTTGATTTTTTCCCTCCTTGGAAATAGCTCCTGGGCTACCTTCATTTTCCCTTTGTCGTCCAGAGTATTAGGTTTCATTCCACGAATCTTTCCACGAACTATTTTGTAGGCATGTCCCCAAACGTCACTATCCAACTCTTGACATAGATGTTTCCATGCATCCAACTTGGATTGACTTATTTTCCTCTTTAGTGTAGCTTTCGCATCCCTGTATTTTCTATTGAGCTCAATTTTTTCCTCTTCCATATCGCTCCTATTCTTACTCTTGTTTCCTCTAACCATTTTCCTTCTTGCCACTAAGCACAATTTCCTAAGTTCTGATATTTCTGACGTCCACCAGTACACTCCTTTTTTGAATATCCGTGTGTTTCGTTTCTTCTGGAATGCTACATCACATGCCGCTCTTACAGTATCGTCAAATTTACGGACAGTTATCATGTCAGTCCTACCCTCTCCATGTAAAGACGTTATAAGCTTTTGGTCGAAAACTTCCATATCCTCTGTCTTAACGATCCAGCCTCCCAGTCCATAATTCCTATTCGCAACAGCAACTTCTTGACTAGTTGTTACCACTTCGAAGAAAATATAAGCGTGGTCACTGAGGTTCTCTTTATAGCTTACTCTCCAATCTTTAATTCTATCTACCATTTCCTCAGAACAAGACGTTACATCTATGTATGATATACTGCTTCCTCTTCTCCATGTAGGATAATCCCCATTATTCATTACGCACAGGTTAATTTCATCTAGCCATTCAGTAAGCATCTTTCCTCTTTCATCCTCCACCGGTGCTCCCCATCTTGCTCCTTTGGCGTTAAAGTCCCCTACTGTTATTAGACTTTTCCAGTTGTGTTTCTTGATCTCGATCTTAAGATCATTTAGGAACCTTTCATAGTACACAATACTTATATTGGGAGAGACATAGCAGCCGACAATGGTCATACCTTCAGTTGTAATCCATACAAATCCTTTTCCCGACCCTTGGTCCTTAATGACGATATCCCTACAACCCACTGTAATCGCCACATCCATGTTATCATCAGTAAACCACGACACACCTTCCACCCTCTTTTTATTTGGTTCAGCTACCACCACTATATCAACTTTGTCTTCGACCATCACTTTCTCCAGGAGATCCATTGCCGCTCTACATCTGTTTAGATTGCTCTGTAGTACTCTCATCTCTAGGAATTGTTTTTAGCTCACTTAACCCATTACTGACCGTTCCAACTTTATTATTAGCTTGACTGTTATGTTTACCAGTAACTTCCTTCTTGTTCGGAGTCGATACACTTCTACGTGCCTTTCTTAATGCCCGTCTGAACTCCGGACATCTATTACTACCAGCCTTGTGACCTTTCTCTTCACACACCGGACACTCGCTTTCTTCCTTATCACACTCTTGTGTAGAGTGGCCCTTATTACCACATATAAAACAGCACTTTGAACGATCTTCTCCCTTACAATCCTTCGCTCTGTGTCCATATCCCCAACATCTATAACATTTCATAATGTCAAGCCTTTCTTCTATCTTTCCTCTGATAAAACCAATGTTAACATATTTTTTCCTCAGTAGTAAATCTGCCGCCTTCCTATCTGCCGCCACTGTTACTGTTTGCATGTTTCTTTTCATTGGTCTTAACTCACCCACCAAGATATCTCCTTGTGCTTCCCCCACTTCTATTTTTAGTGCCTTCTCGACTTCGTCTTTGGTCAGCGAAGCGTCTAAGTCTCTTATGTAGGCTACAGGGTCTGTTTATTAGTGTATTCTTCCCCTGCTTTTCTAACCCTTACTCCATTTACGCTCTCCTCCAATCTATGTTTAATTTTCAAGCTTTCCTCCTCTTCATTATCTGTAACTATCAGGAGCTCTCCGGCTCTCGTACTTCTTATTGATCTTATCACTCTGGTTTCATTCAATCCTTGTAGTGCCTCCTTCACCTTTTTCAACAGCTCCCCATACTCACAGTCCTTTTTCGTTACAACAAGCGCATTGGTACTAAATTTCTTCTGATTCCTTAGGTTACCATCTTTCTTTTCTTTTCCTTGTACCACCCCTTCTTTTGGAAGGTACAGGTGTGCCTTCACATTCGACTTTATAAGAACGGCTTGCAAGATTTTTTTCATTGTATCCACATCCACTCCTGCTACCTTGTGAACAGAAACGTTCTTTATCCCCAGACCTCTCACTTGAGTGCACACTTCCGTTAACCTATACCACAAATCCTCCACTGTTGTGTTACTAATAATTTTTATGATTCTCCGTTTCGATATCGTCTGTATCCCCTCTGTCCCTCTATCACGAGTGGAGGAGAATTCCAGTATCTCAATTGGTTCGGTCAATTCTAGAAGTTCCGGAAATCTATCCTTATACAGCCTCTGTACGTACTTTTCCATCTGTATATCTGATTGTTCTACAATAACAACGCTACATTCTCCATACGATGTTACTGGATTCCCATAGATCTCTTCAATGTTTTTAAATACCCTGTTGTCCCATTTTCGGATCCTTATCGCATCAAACTCCTCGAAACTGGTAATTGCCTGTACGTCTTCTTCCTTAACTTTAAGAGCCCATGTTGGTCTAAAGATTTGATTTTCCTCTAACTCCAAGGTTGAGGTGCCAACCGACTTGCCATTTGGTGCTGTTTGTGTTGCCACTGATACTAGCCTTCTTTGTCTCAGATTATTACTATCCCCTGTGCTGCCACTATAAGGATCATCTCTCTTTGGTTGCTTGTTTCCCCCTTCTATTACAGGTTGTCTGCTTTGATCGTGAACGAGTTTGTGCATAAAGTCTGTCATCTTTCTTGCTGTCAGCCTTGATACCATGTTATTTAGTGTTGATACTTTATCTTTGATCTCCCTTTTGGTGTTGACATTTCCCCTAACCAATTCTGTTAACTCCTTTACACTTCTGGTTATTTTTCCGATTATTTCATCTATCTTTTCTACCTCCAACATATTTTTTGTTATTTCTCCTTTGACCCTTAGAGCCTCATGTTTTCTCTTCCTTTTGTTATCTTCAGTCAAATATTCCGGAGAACTTTCTGAACCACTCAAACTAATTGTTTCTACCTTATTTAAATCAATGTTTCCATGCGAGAGTCTAGAGTCTACCGATCTACTTCGACCCATTGGTGGCGTCCTATGTAATTTCTGGATAGGGCAAAAAGGATTCTTACCAGCATCTATTCCAGTAGCTTCTTCTTGTGCTTGCTGACGACCCGAGGGTGGCCTGCTCAGTCACCACCACTCGTGCCGGTTCTGGGTGTCCGTCACCCTGTCCAGTAATTTCGAAATCCTTTTTTGTGTCCATTTCATACCAATTTACCATTTAACAAGTGCCTAATTTCAAGTAGCGGCACTAACTCGCCACTGCAACACACCTTCACGGAGTTATGAGGCATTTTATAGGGCTGCCTGTGTCACCAGACAGTCCACCTCCTCTCGAGTGTGCCCCCCTTGTTCACGACTGCTTATTCGTCAGGAAATCTGCTTATTTCGCAGCTAACCAACCATATCTGGTGGCCACTCCACTATCCACAACCTGTGGACGCGCCTGGTAGCATAGGGATGCCTCAGGTTGTTTTAAGGGTTGCTATCACATTTTCACCCCTTAGCAGCACGCGACAAAATGCAAATCTAGTTGACTTTTTCTATGTATCTTGTAAGAAATAAATGTACAAAATTTCAGCTCTCTAGCTTTAAAGAAAATATAACAGTTAATATTTATTGTTTAGGGGTTGTTTCAACCCTTAAATCAAAATTTTTCTAGCCTATGTTATTCAATGCTAGTGTAGCTTTTTATTAGTAAAACTATTTTTTTCAATCGGTTCAGTAGTTTCAGAGATTACCCCCTACATACATACAGGGATGCAGAAAGTGTTTTAGCACACAAAATTTCCCCAGATCACACTTTTTTCCACTAAAAATTTTCCCAAAATTGATCGGTATTCGCTACAGATGCGCCAGACATTAACACAGTTTGTTTATCTATTTCAACATATTTATTAACCTTAGGCCTATGTTTTAATAATTTGTATTATATTCATTACAAAATATAAATCTTCAAAAAAATAATAATAGCATTATTTTTACTTAACTAACTACGGTGAAATTAAATATCTGCAGTAAAATATCTTCAGATGGTCCCAAAAGGTTTAAAACAAAAAAAAATACAACTTCATTATTGCTATTTTATTATGTTTAAAAGTAGTCCTAAGGCCCATATTACACTGTAAAATATTTTATAAAATATGTTTTATAAAAGTTTTTTTGACAAAGATCTTTGATAGTGTAATGAGCCATCTTTTATAATATATTTCTTTTATAACATTTCTTTTATAAAATTTAAGAGATTGGCATTTTATCTTTTATAAAATGTTAGATACATTTTTACCTTTTA
>JAGFPH010002120.1:95976-118790 GCA_018207615.1 Philaenus spumarius
ACAATACTTTCTCCATAGACTACGTATAGGGTGGAGAAAGTAAAAGTGCAATCAACTCATTACCAAAAACATAGCTAAAAATTAAATCAATGTGATTTTGTCCTTCTAAACCCAACTGGTTTGAACAACTAAAATTTACATTCGTACAACCGGTCCACCTTGGAGTTAATCGTTTTAAGTTTACATGCCAAAAATATTTTGAAACAAACTAAATTTGTAAACATTTATACTTATTAAACAGAATGTGTACAATTGTTATTTGTGTGGTTCTGCGCTAAAACAAAACGTAAAGACGCAAATGACAAAGGTTAAAATTTCTATAAAAAGTTCTAGTATTTTTAATACATTCTATTTGAAGGTAAAGCTGAATGTAAAGTATGTTATCTAAAACTTTACTGTAAGTACTTAGTTCCATCTCCTAATAAATTGTTTTACTAAAATGATTCCACTCTTATTTTTAAACAAAATAGTACACAACTAAATAAAATACAACATTTTGGTTGCGACGGTGTAATAATTTACGATCTAAATTTTTACTTTAGGTGCCTTGCCTTTGCAACACTATTGAGACTCGGGGAAAAAACTAGTAATTATTTACATAATTTAATTCGTCATTGTTTGAAAACAATTTTTCCACCAAGTTTCATTCTAGTACAAAAAATATAAAAAACAAAAGTTACTTCCGGTCAAAAAACGTGCTTCCATGAGTTTGAGTTTTTTGGCTAACGAACTCGTCCGAGCAACTTAGGCAAACAACATGTGTACCAAATTTGGACAAAATCGAGCTTAAAATGCAGCCGTTGAGTGCTGGGTAAAACATTATAGATAAACAACTGATGTTTTGAAACAATATTAAAAACATGTACCTCTCTATATCACTTTTTTAAGGATATGATAACTACCGTAATTTTGCACAACTTACTTCCAAACTGATACATAAAATAGACGGAAATCTCAGTCGAGTTTATTAATGGGGGAAATCGGACTAAGGTAGTAGAAGTAAAGAGTGGTTTTCAAAAAATTACTATAACTCCTTAATATGGAAAATTCTGTATCCATTACACCTACTAACCAGTGATGGGCAAAGTACGGCCCACGGGCCTGATCTGGTCCACAGACTGGTGTCATCCGGCCCGGGGTAGAGTTCTGAAGACAATTTACCTAAACATATTATTTCCCATGTTCCCAGAAGAGAAAAATGCTCAGCTTGCGATCATTTAAGGGGATGACAAAATGATCAGACATTTTTCAAGAAGTCCTATCGATTTTAAAAGTACCCATATCCATTTATGCATTACTACGATTGATGAGGCACCAAATATGATGGTGAAAATCTGGTATTGTTGGTATATTTAATCAAAAATAGCCTGAGAACACAGTTGTTTTTCTTCAATGTGTTATACGGTGTGGTCTGGACCTAGCGTTAAATTTTTTTTGTGATAGAACAACTTAAATACACAATTTAAAAATTCTACTTCACACATCCACTTAAAAAAAATTATTTAAGGTATCGGTGCGTGATACCTTATCTCATGATAAGGTGGGCATTCATTAGATATTGGAAATTCTTTCAGTTAATGATTTTTACATAATAATCACTGTCCCTAAATTATTTTTTTTTAGAAAATGAGGTTTTCATTGTACTATTTATCTGACATTAAAATAATGCTATTTAAAATAGTGCTGCAAGTTAAAGTAGTGGTACTTTAGTTATGTAAAAGCCAGATTTTTAGCTAGTATAATTTTGGCCTAACCAAGTTTTTTAAAATTTAGAATTTTTAAATTGTGCATTTAAGTTGCATTTATGTTGTTCTATCACCCAAAAAAAAATTTAACGCTAGGTCTAGACCACCCCGTATATTAAGATATGCTGAGTAAATCTGCCATAGATATGAAACATATGCTTGATGTAACTATTGAAGTAGTCAATAGAAGAAATTGTTTCATTCATGCAGGAAAATTAATGTTTAAAAGGCTGACTATTTTTTGAAAATACTTTGCATTTGGCACAAATATTCTGTCTGATATGAACAAGTTGAATTTTAAGCTACAAACTTATGGTCAACGAGAAAAGCGTGAGGAGACTCCATGATTCCATGATGAATTCGAACGTAGTTTTTAAGACTTATGTTAATTTCAGTATGTCATTTAATTTGGACTATAAAACAGTGAGAACGGAATTTCAGCTTGAACTGAGTTACAGGGTAATATTCTGCTGAAGAAGATGTTTCCTAACGTCACAAAATTGAGTTTTACAAATCGTTATTGAAGTCAATTATCCTAAATTTTAGATCCCATGCCCAGAAGATAACTGCTGTTTGCAGCGTCCTATGGCTGTGAACGAGTGTTTTCTAAAATAAAACTTTGAAAAGTTAATGTATGAAACAGATTGACAGACGACCTCTTGATTTCACTTCTGAAAACCCCATTACAACCCAATATTGAGACATTTTTAGAAACACACATTACTTTTTGCTCTTTCAATAATTCATTGAGTTTTGAAGCAATTTGTTAAGATTCAACAGAAAATTATTTATCTCTTTTTTACCAACTTTGTTGGCTTGCCTAGATAGTTTGCTTTTCCTTCTGGCCCTCTCCTACTAAAGATTGCCAGTATACTATACCATCTAAGACTAGTACATTAAAAAAAAAAACTTAACACCCAAAGGATTAGCTCAAAGGGTGGAAAATGGAGGTTGAAGAAGAAAAATATCATAACTTCCTTAGTAGACACAGACGGCTCAGAGTCAAAGTTATTGTAAACCTACTAAACATTATGTATGTAAGATGTACATAATACATTATGTATGTAAGATGTACATAATACATTATGTATGTAAGATGTACATAATACATTATGTATGTAAGAAATTGTACATCATTGATCATCTTTTCAAAACATTAAAAATGCTCCACTGGCATTTTTGCTGGAACATTTAAAACCAATTAACCCAAACACCCGTGCATTTTGATTTCATGCATTCATTTTGGAATTAATTTGTTGTGTTTTACAATAAAGAATTATCTACTGATTGAGTGTTATGATAGATAATTTTATTTTTATGAATGAGTGACAGTATTAGAATTACTTTAGAATGAATGGTAGAAATGTATAAATTTAATGTTTTTTACCGGCCAATTAGGCTTTAAATTGCTTTATTGAAATGGATTGAAACAACTTCCCTTATTTTAACTTTTTTAATCTTTTCAATTTTAAACACTGGCAGCCCTTTTATCAAGCTTAAACAAATGAAATGCAATGAATGTATTCTTCCTTTACATACCATGTATGTCCTTTTTAATACATGAATATTAAACATAAATACAAGACATTTTAAATAAAGTAATAAATTAAAAATACAAAGGTAAGAATTAAGTACCCTCTATAGGAATCCTGTAATGAGGGTTGCCTTTACTTCAAAAACAAAATAACATTTATTTTATCAGAGTTTTGAATAACATATAGCAGAAACAATTAATTATAAGGTGTTTTACAGCAAAAATTTTCTTTTTACATAAGCATTTTTTATAGAGCAGATGAGATAAACTGGGCTTAATCAAATTTTAAAACTGTTAAATAAATAATAATGTTGTTTGCATTTGTGGCTCTTCCTGTAGCGCATGAATCAAACAAAGTATACAAATTGAAAAATAAATACAGAAATAGAATATTTTTAGAAAATGTTATAACAAAAGTGAGCTGGATTATATTACTTATTAAGGAGAGTGTCTACATTGTCGAGACTGAGCAGCCAAGATTTCAAGCTTCTCAGGAATTTTGGTTGCCCAGTACAATGTTTGATGTACGCTGGTAGTTTGTTATACAATTTCGGAGCTAAATAAGAAAAAAAATCATAAAACTTGTCAGCCTAGGTTTTGGAATAGGCAAATTGTGCCTAGAACGGAGTGATAATTTATACGTATTACGTAGAGTGGGAAATTGTCCACTTCTTTTGTAGAAGACACTAAGAACTTTATATATAAATAGATGTTAAAGTGGTAGTAAAGATAAACTATTAAAAAGATTTCTTGAAGGTTCAATTCTGATTTTATTTTGTAAAACACGGATGATCCTTTTTGAATTATTTTAATATGATACAGATTTGTGTTATAAGCAGTTCTACAGCAAATAATTCCATATTCCAGTCTGCTTTGGACTAATGAAAAATAAAGTTTCCGCAACATGTACTTGGGGCAGACACCCTTTAAGAAATAAAAAACTCTAATAACTCTATTCAACTTACTTTTTCAAGCATTTATATGGGTTTTACATGACATACGTCATGTATCATATCCCTCAATTATTTTCTGAATTTTCTATTAAAGAACAGTTCAATGCGCACTGTGAGTTTGTATTTATACATTTTAAACATTTGTACGAGACTGTGGCAAATGATTCTTCATATCCTTCAATGAAAACTTCATAAAACTAGTTTTGCTAGTGCTAAGTGTCATTGTATGTCTAGGAAACCGCAACCGTAAGCCGATTAAATCTTCTTTCACGGCTAATTTACATTCATTCCAATTGCTTTTTGTATAAATTATAGCCGTTTCATCGACAAAAGAAATCAACCTACCACTAAACTTGCCGTTGCAAAGGGTATTTACATAAATTAAGAATAAAATTGGGGCTAATACTGTTCCTTGAGGAACTCCGCAATCAACAACACCCCACTCGCTCACATGTGCTCCAACTTTAACACACTGCTTCATGTCTTTCAAGTAGCTTATAAACCATTGGTGAACAACACCCCTGACACCACAGTCCCATAAGGCATCAAGCAGGATTTATAACCAACAATGTCGAATACCTTAGTAATGTCTAGAAAAAGGCCACACAGTTTTTCCCCATTATTCAACTCACTCCTAACTAAATTGCTGAAATCAAGCACAGCATCCTAAGTTCTTTTTCCAGCCATCCGTTCTAAGCACTAAGTTCTTTTTGATTAGTGCTGAAAAAATCCGTTTTATTTAAATATTGTACAATTTGATTTTTCATTTGTTTTTCAATAACTTTAGCAAAGACAGAAACCAGAGATATTGGCCTATATAATTTGACATTTCAAGCCTACTTCCTTTTTTGTGTATGGGAATAACTAAAGACATTTTAAATTTATCAGGAAACTTTCCAGATTCAAAACCTAAATTAATAATGGGACCTATTTGAGGAAAAACTCTTTTTGTTGTATTTAAATTGATTCCGTCTATTCAAGGAGTTTTGCTTGATTTTCAAGACGTAACTACTTTTTCAACATTCTATAAAGTTACTGCATGTAAATAAATAGAACCTTCACTCAACCTTTGTCCAAAAAAATGCTTATATTTACAACCAGCTCTGCCTACTTCACCCATTTGTTTACCTAGGACTTTGACAATATTAAAAAAATAACACTTTAGTTCATTTGCTATAGACTTTTGGTGATTAACTACTGTATCATTTATTTGTAAACCGGCAATTGTGTTAGTTTTGCATTCTTGACCAGCAAGCTCATTAATTAATTTCCAATCACTTTTACAGTTTACATTACAATTTGTAAACCCATTACAGTAATATGAATTTTTCGTTTCCCTTAGGTCAGCTTGTAGTTTTTTTTTAATCTTTAAAATAGATGAGTAATTTAAAATTGTTAGGCTGTTTTAAAACTTCCTTAAAAAGCATATTTTTATTTTTTATTTTATAGCAAAGATAGTCCTTAAATCCATGGCTTTAAATTCTTAAATTTATTTTGCTAAATTTTTTACATTTATTTAAGATATCATAAGTTATTGAACGAGATAGAAGAGTCAGATTGCAGGTAAACAAAAGTCCAGTCAACCTTTGCCAACAGAGTGTTTACTTTATCATAGTTAACGACTGGACTGTCCTCACGATCTATTTGCTTAGTTTTGTAATCACGATAAGGCACGTTATTACACTATCAAATTTCTTTGTCAAAGATCTTTGATTAAATTTCTTTGATGCATCATTTGATAGTGTAATACGTATCTCTTATAAAAGTTGGCACACGTCAAATTTTTTTCTCAAAGGCTCTCTAAGAAAGAACATTTGATCAAATCTTTGATCAAAGAAACTTGATAGTGTAACACAGGCCTAAAATAAACGAGTCCAGTCATGCTATGATCTGTTATAGCTTTATGCAGTACCGGTGATAATATTTTAAAATTCTTCCTTTGGTTAATTCTTATAAAAATATGATCCATGCAAGTTTCACTAAATTTTGAAATCTGCGTGGGTTCATTTGTTAGCGACTCAAAACCAAAAATGCTGAAAACAGTATAATATTAATCTACTAATTTTGATTTCTCTAATAAATTAATATTCATATCATCAATTATAATTAATTAATTAAGACCAGTAATATTTTGGTATTATAAAAATATCGGAACGCTTATAGGTCACTCGTTTGTCTCTCGGTTACAGTCGATTTCTCCAAACGGAAGAAGATCAAATTAAATTTGGCATAGTTATAAATCCTGCTAGCCCACACATAACCTGAACTCAAAGAATTTTGACTATGCATTTTGGGGGCTTCTTCTGCATACAAAACAATTCCCTCTCTCTCTCTCACACACAGATACACAAATACACACAATCACATCCAACAAGCTCTACCCTGCTTAATAGACAGTCCTTTAGGAGGTTTAAATATTTGTTTAATTTCTGACAATTTTAAATTTTTTCTGGAAGTTTATTAAACATTCCGGATGCAATTATAGACAAGAAATTAAAATAAATTATTTACCATGCTTTGGTATCTTAATGCAAATATAAATGAAATAAATAATCAAACACATATGATTTGTTACTGGACTATATAATTTGCTTTTGTTCAATTTTATATTAAATATACTTATTTCTAACAGGTGAAATGATTTAAAACTAAATTTTTTGATACTAAAAAAATTATTTGAAAATTGTAACAGTACCAACCTTCTGAAACACTAGTCAGTCTATTATCTCACGCTTGTGAACCACTACAACATGTTTGATTAATGAACCCTACCAAATTCCAGCCTAGACCCTATACATGCTGTCCTTGTATGCTTCCTTTATATATTGAAGGTTATTGTCATCACATAGTACTCTACTCAATATGGCATTGACCTACACTCTGAAAACACATATCGGCGACTGAATGTAAACACAAATGTTTCACTGACACAATTAAAATAAGCGGTGGGTTCCAAAAGTCAATCAATTTTACACAGTATTAAGTTTATCTGAAAAGCTATAATCTCTGAAATTTTGAATGTTACGAAATACAGAAAAGTGGATGGTTTACTGGTTGTTAGAAGACATTTTTTGTAAAGTACAGTAGTTTAAAAAGGCAACCTAACTGATGCAGTAAAGGCTTTACCCACACTCTTCTAAAAAGTAGAGCGAACCGGAGAAAAGCGAGTTTGACTTTCACACCCAGCGATCCATACTGACAGCCCAAAGTTTTACAAAAATAATATTAATAATATCACCTCGCCAAATACTCAATATGTGAGGCGGAAAGCAAAAAGGGACCTCATCGCGGCAATCTGAAAATTTCAGTACAAGCAGTTTCATTGAATGAGGTCAAAAATATCGATTTTCGGTTGTTTGCGGTTTAATATGCTTCATTTCGTCCTTTACCAGTTGAAATTGATTACAAAACTTTTGTAAACGGATAAAATAATTTAAAAAATCATTCACGTAGCTTGGGAAAAGGGACCTCTTCGCGCTTATGGGAAAATAACAAGGGCCGCGAACAGGTCCCTTTTCTCAAACACATCAGATAAGAAGGCAATACTTTAAAAACTACTCTCTGATAAATTCTAGCAGCGACGAAGTGAACTACTACGAGTTTATTGTAAAATGAGAACGTTTTCTGGTTATAAAAATCCCTCTCCCGACTTCAGTTACCTTTTCTTTGCAGGTTTAAAAACTAAAATAATCTTAGTAGTTGTACTAACACACCTAAACTATGCATTTAAAGCTAAGATTTTTGTTTAATTAACTATTGATAACTATTATTAATTATTACATTAATTAATTTTTGATATGTTAATATACTGTCCAAACAATAACCTCATTTGTCATGAACCCCAAAACATCGATGAAGCTGGCTGCAGTAACCCTGACGGCCCTCAACCTGCCCCAGGACCTTCGACGAAGCGTCGAAAAAGTTCCACTTAAAAAATGAAAATTGATGTTTATGAGAGACTTTTTTATGTCATTTTTTAAAAGACGTTTTAATCTAATTTGCATACAAATTTCATTTCTTAAATGTTATAAATAAGGGTTTTGTGTTACTTTGAATGTTTAAATTGCGTTTTTCTCAAAATGCCCATTTTCACTGTATAAAATTAAAAAATCCGTAACTTGAACAAAAAAAAATCATAGAGATATGATTTTTGCACTAAATTGTTGGTTATTTAAAGCTTATTTCAATATTATCAAAAACTAAAAACCAGAAATTGCCGCGATGAGGTCTCTTTTTGCTTTCCGCCTCACATATACTAAACTAACCAATTACAATAACAAACAAGAAAAGTAATAGAGTGGGGGGGGGCAACCAAAAAAATGATATAAAGACTCCCAATAAACGGTATTACCATACACTGAACAAAAGGAGAATATATTTTTTCATCTCTTTTTCACAAAACCTTTGACCCGCTTCAGTTATTCTGTAAATTGTATAAACAACACCACACCGCTTTACCTTTCGGAAATCGTAATATGTTCAAAAATGTTTAGTCCTTCCTAAAATAGAGGGATAGTGGGGTTTGGAAACGTTTCCAGAATTATTTTAAAAAAACATCACAAAAATTCTAAAAATTTGTTGACATCCACAAAAAAAAGCTCTTTTAAACGATACTCCATACAACTGAGTCAGAGCATATTTTAAGGGATTTGCACTAAGTGGCACTAAACCACTAAGTCCCTCCCCCCCCCCCCACTATAACTTTTGAATGGATAAAAATAATCAAAAGTCATTTAGAGACTTATAGGGGGTTTATATGATCACTTGATGTAATCTTTGCCATGTGGTGGTCAATTTGTTTCACCCTCCACCCGAAATAAGGGGTTTGAAACATACGCCCCCCCCCCCCCCCTGTGTGACCATTCAAGTGAGACAAGACTAACTAGATAAATAAAGTGGCAATCGGTTCACTCTTACAGAAAAGGCTGCCTAAAACAGATTAAAAATTTTAAAATGTTATTTTGTAGTTCTGCAAATGAAGAGTTTTTGGCAAAAATTTATGAGACAAACATGCTTTAGACATTATGAAAATTGAGGAAACTTTTAAATGGCTTAATTAGATTTTTGTATATTCAATCAGTACATTAAACTGATATCTGCACATTACTGTATGGAGGCTTGTTAGAAATTCAAAGACAATCATCACTTGCCCTTTTAAAATATGTAAATTAGGATAAGATGTGCAGACTGAGATAAGCTTACAAATAAGCCAACACTATAAATTGTTTCATTTTAATAATAAAACAAACAATACCAGAAACTGGCACATACTTTCTCACAAACATATTTAAATTATTAAACAGATTCACTGTGATGTCATAATTGTGTTAAAGTAGGAGAGAGAATACATTAAAATAGGAGAGTAACTAATAAATATTATTATTATTAGCTGAATAAGAATTTTTAGAAAGGTGCGGTTTTTTGCATATGGTTGGGTACAAAGGGGCTACAAATAAGCCGAATTCGAACAAAATCGTTAGAGCCGGTTTTTATAAAAAAATAATAACTGTTTTTTGGAGTTTTTTTGGCCAAAAAGGGGGTTGTTTTTCAAAAATTTTCAAAACCTTTTTTCGTCCATATATACAGGCCTAATTGAAATCTATGGTGCATATTTGTTTGAAATCGATCGAATAGTTTTCTCTCTAGCTTTGTATACATACAGACATACATTTTGTAAAAACCACTTTTTTGGACTCAGGGGGTCCCAAAACAGATATTTCCACAAAAATCTCAACATTGAGTTTTTTGTGATCACTATAGTATAGAGAGAAAGTAAAATGAAAAATCCATAAATATTTCACATTTAATTTTTAAATAAATCAAGAAATAAACAATAACAAACATATAAGAAGTAGTAACAAAATAGTTCTTTAATTCACATCAAAAGTGCAAAGTCGAAAAATAGAGTCGATACATTTTCACTTTTCGGCACCCAGCAGCAGCATTAATACCTGTCACTAGGCGACACTTAAAATAATCTCTGGACTGAGTCATATATGTTTTGGTCCCTGAAAATTCATTTTGAATACATTTCTGGTTATTGGCTTAGCTTGCTTTATAACTTTACCGAATTTCATTGTGATGCCTTTATTCGTTCTGCAAAAAATTTACCGTGGCATACAGACAAATGAGTAGTGTATAGGAGTTATGGTTTGATCTTTAAAAAAAAAATAACCCTTCCAAACCCTAATAAAATAGAAAAAAATAGAAAAAAACAATATTGTTAATTTTTGGTAAACATTACTTGATTGCAAACTATTTCATAATTATTATTAAAAATGAATACTTTTGGTTTTACATTAGTTGTTCGGAGCGATTTAACTATACAGGGTGACACAAAAAACCTTAGCAGGCTGTACAGGATCGTACTGCAAACATTAAAATAAATTAAAAATGTTCAGTAACTTTTTTTCAAATTCTTCTTAGTTTAGTCACAATCTGCCAATTTGTGTTTTTACAAAAACTCACTGTAGCTCCAGAAATAGATAAGATATTGAGTTTAAATTTGGTGTAAGCGTTTTGTATGTTACGATTTACAAGTGTACCAAGAATTTGTGTTTATAGTTTTCAAAATGGTGGCTGTTACAAAAATTTTTAACGTGGTATATCTTAAAACCCGCTAATTAGCCTAAAACCAAAATGTTTGAACTCCTATAGTTTTAATAAATAAGATAAAATCCATTGCTCTGAAATGTTGATTTTAGGCTAATTTATTAAAATGTTGAACACAACTACCAAGAAATTATGTTTTCAGTTTTTTGTCAATAACTCCGTTATCTTTTGACTTACAGAAATGACAAAAATACCATTTTGTTTGTCGTTAAAACAATTAAATATTTCGTCCCTTGTAAAGTAAGTGGTTTTCAAGATATTCCACGTTAAAAATGTACTACGGCAGCCATTTTGAAAATTAAAAACATAAATTCTTGGTGTTTGGTACATTGGTAAATCGTAACATTAAAAACGAGTATAAAAAAATCTCAACTCATATCTTACATATTCCTGGAGTTACAGTGATTTTTTGTAATAAAATTGCAGATTGCGACTAAACTAAGAAGAATTTGGAAAAAGTTACTGAACATTTTTCATTTGTTTTAATGTATACAATACGATCCAACCTGCTAAGGTTTTTTGTGACACCTTTAAAACCCACTGGTATTTTCCTTATTTGTAAGCTCTCTCTACATCCGAAGTAGTTTTACTTGCATATCACTTTATAATATATTGCTTACAAAATATTGTATAACTTCTTCATATGAACAGTAAACTAAGTGAACAGGCAAAAAGTTAGGCAAAAAACATTTCTCCCACTAGTAACAAATTTTAATTTTACCGTTCTTAAGGCACTTCAAAATGTTTTGTTTTAAGATATACGTATATTGTTAAAGTCTTGAAAATATTCTATTTAAATAGTCAAGACTTGTACTATTAATTAAAGACTGAGGTCTTAACTCCATGGAAATTTGCTACATTTATGAGTGTAGTCTAATTGATTACATGTTGGTTATAATTAATTACGCTGTCAATCAATCATTCTTTACGTATTTATATTTGCATATTGCGTTTTAACTTATTTCTCAGTCATCTGGAAATGTCAGTTAATTAAAACAACACAACATGGCACACTCATATAGGTGACACTAGGTCGATGACTATTGCAGTGTAGTTTGAACTCGCACTGCAAACGTTGTCATAGCAGTTATAAGGATTGATTGACCTTTACCCATAGGTAATTAATAACAATTTGTGGTTACCTTTTAAGAAACTTGTAGTGAGATTTTATTTCAATGCTGCAACAAAACTTTATAATATGACTGCTGCATCGATTAAGAGGAGATTGATGTTTCTTGCTGTCCAGACACAAATAAACATAACTCCCACAACATATTTATATGGATTTTGTTGTGGTTTTGTTATTCTGTTTATTTTTAAAAATTTCCCCACACGAAAGGTTCAGACTAGACAACTTTTCAGAGGGGTTTGGAGTCCCTTGTGGTCCCTAGTCAAATAAACATATCACTCACAACATATTTGAGTGTAAAAAAACTACGTCTTATGTAAATCCAATAACTAAAAAAATTACATTTTTGGTTCCAAAATCCAAACATGAATGTATTTTAACTACTAAGCCTGTCTACAATTCGTAACCTAATTTATTTGACAACTCTGAGGTAAATTTAAATTAATTTCTTTAATCACAGAGATCTTGTGGAGCACAAAATGTCTGCCAATTCTTTTTGGATAATTGCCAATACAGCCCAACCACAAGTAGGCTATAACATAGTTTAAAATGTAGAAAATATTGACATTTAAAAATTGCTTTCGATTAAACTTGTTATTTACACAATCAAGTAGATTTTGAAGAAAGTACCTATTGTATTAGTTATTATGGAAACATCCAGACAAATGTAGACATAGTTTTTTGTTTCATGGTCCCTAGACGCCCAAAACCAAGTCAGTTGTTTCTATGTCAGTTTTTATGGACACAAGGACTGAAGTAATTTTGCATAAGTTACCTCCAAACTAATAGGGTACATAAAATAAATAGGTGGAAAATTTCGGTCGAGTTCATTAGTAGGGAAAATTTTTAGCAAGATGGTAGATATGGAAAAGGTTTTGTTTTAATTAAAAATCGGTGTAACCCACTTAATATTAAAAATATTTCATCTGTTAAAAGCTTTAGTATCTCCCAATAGTAAACCAAAAAAAAAACGTAGCCTACATTTTTTAATTACCTACCATTTTTTGCTCAAGGGGTAGAAAAAATAGGAGTTAAAGAACAGAAGAAATCATCCCTACTAAATATTATCTATATTTTTAACCAACTCTTACTGTAAGGAACAGCCAAAACTCATTACTACCTTAGTAGACAAGCACATCAAAATGATGTAAAACTTTTTTAAATTTATTAAATTTATTGCCAGAAATTTTTTTCAATAACTGAAACCCTTCAAGAGGGCGGAAAAATAGGGGTAGAAGGGGTCTTGTAAACCTTATAAATATTATTAAAAGGGATGACCAAAATGAGATCACAGAACAAAAACAATTCATTATTCCTTTAGTAGACAAAATATGCTCATTCTAAATTGTGTAAGCCATGAGGCCATACATTGTCTTGATGAACGAGGACTTTTTTCTTTTTCAAATGAGAGTGTTTAGTTTTAATTTCTTCACTCAACAGATGCAATAACGATGCATAATAATTTCCAGTTATTTTTTTCCTTTTTACAAGTAAGCAATGTAAATAATTCCTCTTGCATCCCAAAAAACTGTGGCCATAACCTTTCCAGTCAATTTCACCGTCTTCAGAGCCCGTTCGCCTTCATAAATGCACTGTTTTGACTGTTCCTTTGCCTCTGAATCCATGTTTCGTCCACAGATATATATCGACACAAAACTCATCCGGATTGCGACGAAAGGGTCAGAATCAACCAACCGATTGCGTTTATTCTCCTCTGTGAACAAACGCGGCATCCATCTTGCTGAAACTTTTTTCACACCCAGTTTTTCGTGTAAAATTGAAAACAAGTACTTTGTGATATGTCTAAGGCCTCAACTATCTCGCACATTTTAAATCGCCGATTGTTTAACACCATATCGTTGATTTTATCGATTATTTAGGGAGTAGTCACCTCTACTAGACGTCCCGAACGATGTTCAACTTTTGTTGATATACGGCCATGTTTAAATTCATTTACTCAATTATAAACAGTGGCAAACGCAGGGGCAGATGTGCCATGAACTTCATCCAACTCGACTTTGGTGTTAGCCTTTCAAATGGTTTTATGACCCCTTGAAAATCACTTTTTTCTATTTTTTAAAAATAAACAAAAGTTCTCTGCTTCAATCGACGACAAAAATGAAACACATAGTCTATAAAGCTAAAAATTAAACAGCTGACTACTGAGTAATAATGCTTCTGAAAAACAAACAGTGATCTATGCACCATCTCTTGGATTTTCTTAAGACTTATTGAACGACCCTCGTATTTTCATGTAGTTTTCTAAAGAATATTTTAAATTTTAAGAAGTTATACTGTTATTGTCATTCATGTCAGAATTATAAAATAAGGACTTTGTTGAAACTGAATGAAAGAGTTGCCCTTTCAGAGATAAAGAAAGCCAATATTTTTGTTTTGTCTAGTTTGTTTTTGTTATTAACCTAAAATTAAAATTAAATCTTGCCAGTGTTTTCACTTGATGGGATAATTTGTTCAAACCATTACACACAAAAAATTGAGCCTTCCATATCGATTCATAGTAGAGTAATAGGCAGCTGGCGGCGCCAGTAGGAAGGCAACTACTACCCTTTTGCGGAAACAGACTCATAACTCGGCATTACTAAAAACATTTCTCATTCTTTATCTTTGGGTTTCTAGTTTTAAAATCCTACTATGTAAATATAATTGTTGCTGAATAAACTATTCATGGTTAAATATAAATTAGGTATAAGTAGATATCGTAAAAGACAATTTTATAAGAATAGTCAGAGACAGTTGTTGTGAAACAATGTCTTCATGCAGGAGAGTACGCAATTGGCAGATGGAATGAGTAGTAGAGCGTTTCGCCAACTGGGCTGCCCCTAACTCTACCACTGACAATATTATTATTCTGTAACGGTAAGACCAATAAATATTGATTTTTATCTTTAAAAACTAAACAATTTGCTTATGAACATGTTGTGTTCTAGTTTTTAATGTAAAACAAATTTTATTGGAGAGGGATGGAAGTGTTTCTAAACTATTCAAAAAATATATTTTTATTTCTGTGTTACTGCTTTTGGTGAATCTATCAGTTTTATTTAAGCTACTACTACAACTGCAATACATATGTCACCTTTTAAATATGGCTACATATTGGCAGTCTCAAGCAAAATTTTAAAACTTTTGTACCTTTCTATTGAATTCAGGTTGTGTGCTACTTTCGTAACAACAGGTAATTAAAATGCAAGAATGTGGTTTTGTGACAATATTGAGGTATTTTCTGATTCAAGAATGCGTGTGCTCTTTTTATGTGGTACAACTTGTATCAACGTACTTGTAGTTATGTCTTATTTACTGCATAATGCCATAGCAGCCAATGAAAACAGAAAACACGGACTAATGCGTAAAGTATGGTTTAATAGCTGATTGTGCAAAAAAAAAAAAAAAAAAACACGACCTGATGAGGAATTAAGTATTTATGATCTATTCTAATAATTTTGAAAGGTAAATTTGTATTTTCGTGGGGATATAAAGCAATCATTAAAAGATAGATCATTTAGACCCTCGCCTCAAGGGGAGGTGAGATATCTACACCTATTAAGAGTTTTAATCTATAATTTATAATGGTCAAATTTAATTCAATGTTCATAACATAGGTAGTATATAATTTTATTTTTAAGATTTTATTTTGTCTTAACCTAAAACATGAATTCATTTAAATTAATGAAGGAACATTTAAAAAAGCTTTGCTAATTTTACCTGGAATCGTTAACCTTGTCTGGGACTGAAATGCTTCATGAAATAGCCAGGGATTTACTGGGTGCCGTTCCAGTACTGCTTTTTATTAATTTTGTTTTTACATTTTATTTTAACAGTGCACTTTACCACCCACTCCCTCAATCACACTCATTCGACACTGGTTCAGAATTTTACATCCGCCAATCGAAAAACCTCAAGATATCCCCACCCTATAGTGTGTTGCGACTATGCGAGCCAACTACAGTAAAGCCTCCCACATTGTCCTTCAACTCGGAATCGAAACGGGACAACTCGGGAGCACCAGACACCCTTTTGCCAGTCTGCGGCAAGCCTTGATGACATCACGACCGATGATTCAGAGTCGAGGCGGCCGAAAAATTTAAAAACCAGCAATGCTTACAACTTTTATACTAGTATTAACTTTTTCGGCATGAAATTTTTACCAAAGATTTAAATTTCTGATAAGAGACATTTTGCCAAGTTTTTGCTTAAAATAGTATGTGTCTCTACAATTTGCTACGTGCTATTCACAAATACAAATATAGTTACATATACGTGTGTACTTTTCTTATAAAAATAAACATATTATCTGCATCCTTAAACTCACCAAACATACGTAAAGTAGGGGTTTTAAAAGTGAAAATTTAAAAAAAAATTTTGGGTAGTACCCCTGGAGCCCCTTTTTACACTTCCAGCAGCGTTCCGGTATTGGAAACATTACAAGTAAACCTCTAGAAATAGCTACATTTTGTACTTGTACCAAATATATATTGCCCAAAGACTCATTACAAATTATTAAACTAATTCAAATGGAGGTTTTTATTGTGTGGTTTTTATTATTATTTCCCGATCCCCCCCCCCCCCCCTTTATATAATACGCATTGCAGTTGCCTCCTCTAGTATTCGTATAATTATGTAACCATTTTCTTCCCTAAATTAGATACTCTAAAGCAGGGATTTCCAACCTGTAGTACACTGGAACATTGCAGGTGGTACGCGAGTGTGATACGAGCAATTACGATAAGGGCCTCTGCGTGCGCGAGCCGCAAACTTTACTCTGCTGCCCGTCCGCCAGGCGCTGGCTCTCCCCAGGTGGATCAGAAATCATTTTTCGGGAACCTCACCCAATGAGTTGGAATAATTAAAAGAAAGTTTTTTTGATCCAATAGAAGATAGTTCCGCGAAAGACAGTTTTAAAGAGAAATCTTTAAACAAGCTACGGTAGTTTTGATGCCATTCGTTACAAGTTACTTGTGTGAGAGTGGATTTTTTGAATTGATCAGAAATAAACATAGAAACAGAATAAAGTGTTGAAGAGGACTTAAGAATAAAGCTAAGTTCCATTACTCCTGATGATGAAACTTTAATCACAGGCAAACAACAACAAGTTTCGCACTAATCTAATTAATCATGTTGTTTTTGACGATGTTAATGGTTCTTTTGCTTAGCCTTAGTTTGTACTAATTATATGAAATGTTACTATGTTTTAGACGTGTGAGTGATAAATAAAAATGTAATCTGACATAATCGTTTTAATTTTCCTTTATTATAAAGTTGTTAAATATACATACATCTCTATATATTTTCAAATAAAAATTTGCATGCAAAAACGAAAAAATGTATTTAAATTTATTGTTGTCTTGATAAAATGTTGAAAAATTAAAATACAAGAAAAACAATAATTAAATATGAAGTTTTCTCAGTAATTTAATTAAAATAAACAACCAATTGGATACTTTTCCAATGGTAAATATATGTTTCTAAGAAAATGTAGGACTGGTGGTACGCCAAAATGTCTAAAAAATTTCAAGTGGTACGCAGTTACTAGAAGGTTGGGAACCCCAGCTCTAAAGAATGTATTTTCATAAAGATATATTTATTTCTTTTAAATGTATACTAAACGTAAATTTTTACTGCAAACTACAAGATTGGAATAGTAATACAAATTATTTGTTATAGATAAACAAATGCTTTATAGAAACAGACTATTTTTTTTATCTTTTTACTGTGAAAACTTCTTCCTAGAAATATTGAAATCCACTAAGCATTTGCCAAGTGTATATTGCCCAAATATACATTACAATTTATAAAACTAAATCATATGCAGGTTTTTATTGTGTGCATATTAAAAAATGATTCCTATTTATATACGGTGCAGGTGGATCCTCTAGTATTCATATAAATCTTTGTATATATTATATAAATCTTCTGTACGTCTGTATTTCACTGAACTCCTAATAAATGGCTGGACCAATTTTGATGAAATTTTCCGTGTGTGTTTGAGTGGGTCCCTGGATGATTTAGATGCACAATTGGGAGGTGTTGAAATGGGATTGTTACCTCTATACAATAAATATAAATTAAACTAACTTCCTACAAGCTATAAAGTTAAAATGATGTAATATTATTTATTACTTTTAAGGGATATACAAAACTATTTGCAATTTGATATCTAAATCAAAGTGATAAAGTGACACATACAATTAAATAATAATCCACTTCTTCTATATTCTCAAATGCTAATCACAACTTACACATACTAGTACCAGGATGTTTTTAGAGAATATCGTTTCTACAAACAAAAAGATTTAAATGGGGCAGCTACCCCTATACAATAAACATAAATTGCACTCAACTCCTACAAACTATAAATCTAAAATTATTTAGTATTATTCTTAATTGATATAAAACAATTTGCAATTCGATTACCTAAGTGAAAGGATGAAACGGGATAACCATCATTAAAATTAAATCGAGCAATAGCGAAGCATTGCCAGGTCCACTAGTATGTAATACATTTTTTTTCTCTAAATTAAATACTGAAAAGAATTTGTTTTATAGATAATTTTTTACAAAATGTATATTAAAATAAATTTCTGTACTGCAAACTACAAGATAAGAATAGTTATAAAGTTATATGGTATAGATGAACACACCCTTTATACAGACTATTTATTGATCATTTTACTGCCTAAACATTTTTCTATATATTTTAAATGCATTCTACAATTTATTTTGCCAACCCAGAGGTCTAATTACAAATTATGAAACTAAACCATGTGCTTTTTTTTACTGTGGACGTACTAAATAATAATGATTCCTATTTATATTATGCATTACAGGTGCCTACTCTAGTATTCGTATAAATATGTAATTTTTTTCTCTAAGATACCCTAAAGAATTAATTTTCATTAAAATTCATTGATTATTTAAAACAAAAATTGTGTATTGAACGTAATTTTGTACTACAAACTGCAAGATAGGAGCAGTTATAAAATTTATATTATGGAATTTTTAAACAAATGCTTTATACAAACTATTTGTTGATCTTTTTACTCCCGAAACTTCCTCCTAGAAATATTTCAACGCACTGTGCAGCCTATTTAGCCCACATAACCAATAAAACCTACAATACTGCACTTTGATGTCAATACACAGCTGATGATTTATGATGATTAGTAAATCATTTCATTCAGTTGTGACGGTTTATAGCTAATGTCATTCAAGAGACAATTATAGCCATCACAGCAATAAAAGTTTCGTCTCAATCTTTTGAGAAGATTTTTAATATAGTTTTAGTAGTTAAATCATAACAAATATACAAACGATTAATCTTTATAATACTGGTTGTCCTAAATGCTCTCGAGCTCCTTAATGAGTTTATAACTGTTAAACATTAAAACTTGAAACCTCAGGATAGATTTGAGTTCTGAGGTAGCTAGACTACAATTTTATATAGAGATGGATATTTTGACCCTTTTTAGGAGAGAACCATAGGGGCAATACTATTTACATGATAACCAGAGACGATTCTGGAGTGATTGGTGCCCAGGGTAAAATCTGGAGTGGCACTCCTCTGACATGATGTGTGATGTCGCAGTCTAAGCAACAAAATACTGTTTTACATACAGCAAGAAACTCGAGTGTAAATTAAATCATGTAGCTATAAAACGCCCCTAACCTCAATTAATCAGGTGAATAACAACTGTCAAACTGCCAGCTGTGTGAGTGGACCGACCAACTAAAGTGCCCGAGAACATTCGAACTTGCCCGAGCCTATCCGATCTCACCTGATCGCTTTCGAAATTAAGAAAGCATAGTTAGTTTACTCTTGCGCCAGTATTGCTACATCAGAACTTAGAAAACCACTATTGTTTTGATATCGCGTTTTATAAAAGAACAAAATTATATCAAAGCCCACTAAAGAATACCTTTGCGAGGCGGCCAATAGGATGGACGCCCAGCGTTGCCATATCTACTAGCCTCGAACACTCCTGGTATTTACCGCTCGAGGCTTGATCGGACTGTTTAAAGAATTATAAATTCGTTGAGTCAGCCGCAGTCAGTTAGAAGCGTGGGAAGAACGTGACAACGTCACACTACGGCGATTGGAGCGTTCAAGGGCTCGGTGAACACAAGCCCTTCCCTCAACGGTATTCTTTAGTGGGCTTTGATATAGTTCCCCTGTTTACTGTTTGATTTTAACTTTGTTTTCCTAAAACATTTGTTGAAATCAAAACGGCGCGCCACCCAGGCCAAGTGCCCTGCTTGCCTCCCCGATTGTTACGCCAAAGATGGTAACCCCTATTGAGGTTAAACCTTATGAAATTATTTGACGAGTAAAATGGTCATAACAAAAGCTTGATACAACTCTAACAGTAACGGCAATTGAAAATTATTCACTTAATTTATTTCCCTGTTTTTCCTCAAATTCCATGGCACATTTTGAAATTATATACTATAAATTTCCATTCAGTTTAGGAAAATAATTCTATTCCATACATTTTAATCTCCTCCAACCCTACGTCCGTTTTCCTTACCTCATTACTAACGGAGGAACAAAGAAAACACAAGTATTTTAGTAAATTGCCCCAGTACAAATAGGTTTAATTTAAAATAAATCGACCACACAGCTGAACCGCTGACTTGAGTTGAGCGAATTTTCAAAATTTAAGTTTATATGTTTTAGGATTTCAACCAACTATTTCGGAAATTGATCTACTCACGAAAACCAATTATATTAGTAGAATTTCTTTGATCCGAAACCTCCAACTTCGACTCACACGCTCCTTCGTTCGCTTTGCAAGTTTGCACCTCGACCTTGCAGTCTCGATTTATGGACTGCTTCGCTTCGCTCACAGCACACAAACTCGTCAGTTGGCCTCGAATCTGAAGATGCCCCCAATGTAAAATCCCCCATGTGGATTTGAACCGGGTAATTTTATGGTATTTTATGTTTTGATTGATTTTGGGGGAACTAAGCGAGCTATTAGGTCGTGTAAAAAAGTAAAATGTGCAGAATAATATCCTACATTAATTTTTTTTAGATAAAACCTTAAAAAATTTCATTTTTTCAAATTGTTGGATTTTTTGGGCTAAAGAACTTGTCCGAACTAACGTGTGTACCAAATTTGGACCAAATCGGACTTACAATACAGCCGTTTGAGTGCGAACACATATTTATGTATAAAATTTCTAATAACACTCCAAAACGTGCTCTGGAGACCATGGTCAGTGCTTAAGTACTGCTCCCAACCTTAGGTCTTACCAAAAGGGTCACTGTAATAGCTCACATCTTTCCTATGGAAATTCGCTAATAAGCATTTTGTTTGCTAGGTGCTAGGTAAAAGTTAATTTTGTAACTTGAGTTTTTAGTGTTAAAAAATGAAAGTAAACAATACATGTTCAATTTCAGTGTTTAGAATCCCCGAGCTAAACTTACAATACATTTCCTATAATCAGCAGCATCCCTTAATAGTAAAATTCAAGTTTTAGATTTTACCAAAACAAACTAAACTCACTTAAAATCAAAATCTCAAATTTGATTTATTTCAATTTATTTATTCAATTTCAAAATATCACCTTATTTGGTAACTTAAAAATAGACTACTATTTAGGACTTTTTAAAAGAACTTTTTAGGATTTTAAAATACTACGGGGGATGTTATGATGATAAAAACTGCTTTATCAGCTTGTGTTAGGACAAGCTGTAGGCCATTAAAGAAAGAAAGACTTCTCAGTTTTTGCCATCAAAGGCTAAATGAATAAAACGATTTTACCAGACTACTTTAATGGTATGTTGCGTGATAATAATCATTTTGATAAGACTTTTTGGAATGGCTGGTGGTACAGAACCCTTGGCATGAGATTTAAACTTGCACTTCTCCATTTTTACTTTCTCCCCCCTATACGTAGTATATGGAGAAAGTATTGTTTTCGTCCAAATTTTCGAATTTGAATTTTTAGTGAAATTATCTGTTTTGGTGCTTCCTGAACTCCAAAAAATTGTTTAGTGGAATTATCTGTGTTGGTGCTCCCTGAACCCAAAAATAATTTTAGTGGAATTATTTGTTTTGGTGCTCCCTGAACCCAAAAAAGTGGCTTTTTGGTGATGTCTGTCCGTGTGTCTGTTAGGATGTGTACAGAGCTGGAGACCATACCAACAGTCCGATTTTGATGAAATTTGGTATGTATGTGTAGTTCTGGAATATATCCAGGCGTTTTTTTCATTTTTTCAAATTTTCGATTTATAAGGGGTTTTACCCCACAAAAATGGCCAAAAAACGAGAAAAATCAAAATTTCTCAAAAACGGCTCTAACGATTTTGATAAAATGTGGCTTATTTGTAGCCCTTAATGTACCCTACCATATGCAATAAACTGCCTCTTTCTAAAAATTCTTGTTTAGTTAATAATAATAATAACTGATTTTTGGGGATTGTTTTTAAAAGGGGGTTGTTTTTAAAAAATTTTCAAAACCTTTTTTCGTGCATCTATACAGGTCTAATTTACATGTTTGGTGCAAATTTGTTTGACATCAATCAAATAGTTTTAATAATAATAATAATACTATTTATTAGTTACTCTCCTACCTTAATGTGTCCCCCCCCCCCCTCTCCTACTTTAATACAATTATGAATCACAGAGAATCTGTTTAGTAATTTAAATATGTTTGTGAGAAAGTATTTGGCAGTTCCTGGTATTAAGAAAGGATTTTAAAATATTTTGCATTTATGGTTAAAACAACCTTTAAAACCATAAATATTGTTTGTTTTATATCTCAAAAACGATGTGGCCTAGGAACGTGTAATTTTGTACACATATTGGTCATCGGATCTGGAG
>JAGFPH010002120.1:131356-146264 GCA_018207615.1 Philaenus spumarius
ATGTAACAAATTTATTCATTACAAGAAAGTAGTTGTTTGATTTATCTAACAAATTTATTCATTTCAAGAAAGTAGTTGTTTGATTTATCTCTCAAATTGGACATTACAATAAAGATAAAGAAAGTGTAGTTGTTTGATTTGCATCCCTTAACTTTAGAATTTGTTATTGGAATTATTGTACATTATTTACCAATATTTTGTAAGTTAAACATTTTTAGTTGAAAAATCAATTGGTTTTGGACTCTCAATTATGTCTCCCTAGCACCTATGAGCAATATTGTATCAAATTCCACGTTCCTAGGCCAAATGGTTTTTGAGATATAAAACAACAAATATTTATGGTTTTAGGAGTTGTTTCAACCTTTAAACGCAAAATATTTCAAAATTATTTCTTAGAGCACCTCCAGATCCGATGACCAATATGTGTACAAAATTCCACGTTCCTAGGCCACATCGTTTTTGAGATATAAAACAAACAATATTTAATAAATATAGGTTCATGCTAAAAGGGGCTCAGTCGTTTGAAGCAAATTTTCGGTAAATCAAAAAAACTGTCCCTAGCCTATTATTCTAAAATTATTGAATTATATTATTTTTTTTATACAAATTCAGTATAGTGGCAATGTTCCTATACTATCAAAAAATTTAAAATAATTTTTAAAATATTTTTAATGTTTTTTTAAAAAGTCTTGACTTATCCCCTTCTAGCATATATTAAAAAAAACAAATATATTGACTGGATTAAAAAAAAGTTTTAATATCTAAAACACTCAAAATCATCAGTATATCATCAATTAATAGGTTTATGTTAATTTCAATACAAAAATTAGTGTGTCTGACATCACTGGTCATCATTATCTTAAGTGGTTGTTGGCCAAAGGTAGATTTCACTAAAACTCTTGATGTTCAGCTGGTATATACTGTTCTAGTTTTCTTATGTCATCTAATTTGGCTTGCTTTATGGCAGCTTTTCCTTCAGGATAAGCTTTAGTAATAGGGAGCTGTAGAGGAGGTCTACCTGAGCTTGGAAATTTAAAAGTGTGACACAAAATTGAGTTTATTGTGGGTCGAGCGATAACTTTTTCAGGAAATTCTGAGTTATAGGTGGTGTGAGTCATGGTAGAGATGGTGTAATGTACTTTGTTTTCTTTAGGTACGTTTTCCTTGTAGTCGGTGTGTGCTTGTCCTTTTAACTTAGCCATTTTTATCTTATTACGTTTCCAAAGACTTATATTAGCTTTCCTCTTCTTACCAATTTTTACACCATCATCAACACATTCCTCATCATTATCCATTTTATTAAAACGATAAAACTTATCAACGTAATTAATAGGCCTAAGTTGTAACAATAACCTCTAAACACAGTAGAAGAATTAAGTAAATAAACACATGCCCAAGTGTATTCTGGGAGTCAGCTGGTTGTCTGGTTGTCAGTGCTGCCATAGAGTATTACAGTTCGCTAAGTGCTAAAAGGAGCTCAGTCAATGACTGAACCCGTTTCAGCATAGATTTATCGACAATTAGTGCCTGTTTCTAAGATACCCATGCATTGGACTGATCCCATTTTAGCGTAAAACGATGAGATCCACCATTAAAAACTAAAATCAAGTGTTTTCTCTATTTGTAATTTTTTTGACTGAACCCCCTTTAGCATGAACCTATTCTTATGGTTTTAAAGGTTGTTTTAACCCTTAAATGCAAAATATTTGAAAATCCTTTCTTAATACCAGGAACTGCCAAATACTTTCTCACAAACATATTTAAATTACTAAACAGATTCTCTGTGATTCATAATTGTATTAAAGTAGGAGAGGGGGGGACACATTAAGGTAGGAGAGTAACTAATAAATAGTATTATTATTATTATTAAAACTATTCGATCGATGTCAAACAAATTTGCAAAAAACATGTCAATTAGACCTGTATACATGCACGAAAAAAGGTTTTGAAAATTTTTTAAAAACAACCCCTTTTTTGTCCAAAAATCCCCAAAAATCAGTTATTATTATTATTAACTAAACAAGAATTTTTAGAAAGAGGCAGATTATTGCATATGGTAGGGTACATTAAGGGCTACAAATAAGCCACATTTTATCAAAATCTTTAGAGCCGTTTTTGAGAAATTTTGATTTTTCTCGTTTTTTGGCCATTTTTGTGGGGTAAAACCCCTTATAAATCAAAAATTTGAAAAAATGAAAAAATGCCTGGATATATTCCAGAACTACACATACATACCAAATTTCATCGAAATCGGACTGTTGGTATGGTCTCCAGCTCTGTACACATCCTAACAGACACACAGACACATGGACAGACATCACCAAAAAGCCACTTTTTTGGGTTCAGTGAGCACCAAAACAAATAATTCCACTAAAAATATTTTTGGGTTCAGGTAGCACCAACACAGATAATTCCACTAAACAATTTTTTGGAGTTCAGGAAGCACCAAAACAGATAATTTCACTAAAAATTCAAATTCGAAAATTTGGACGAAAACAATACTTTCTCCATATACTACGTATAGGGGGGAGAAAGTAAAAATGGAGAAGTGCAAGTTTAAATCTCTTGACAAGGGTTCTGTACCACCAGCCATTCCAAAAAGTTTTATCAAAATTATTATTATCACGCAACATACCATTAAAGTAGTCTGGTAAAATCGTTTTATTCATTTAGCCTTTGACGGCAAAAACTGAGAAGTCTTTCTTTCTTTAATAGGCCTACAGCTTGTCCTAACACAAGCTGATAAAGCAGTTTTTTTCATCATAACATCCCCCGTAGTATTTTAAAATCCTAAAAAGTTCTTTTAAAAAGTCCTAAATAGTAGTCTATTTTTAAGTTACCAAATAAGGTGATATTTTGAAATTGAATAAATAAATAGAAATAAATTAAATTTGAGATTTTGATTTTAAGTGAGCTTAGTTTGTTTTGGTAAAATCTAAAACTTGAATTTTACGATTAAGGGATGCTGCTGATTATAGGAATTGTATTGTAAGTTTAGCTCGGGGATTCTAAACACTGAAATTGAAAAATGCCTGGTAAGTGAATAATTTTCAATTGCCGTTATTGTTAGAGTTGTATCAAGCTTTTGTTATGACCATTTTACTCGTCAAATAATTTCATAAGGTTTAACCTGAATAGGGGTTACCATCTTTGGCGTAACAACCGGGGAGGCAAGCAGGGCACTTGGCCTGGGTGGCGCGCCGTTTTGATTTCAACAAATGTTTTAGGAAAGACAAAGTTAAAATCAAACAGTAAACAGGGGAACTATATCAAAGCCCACTAAAGAATAACGTTGAGGGAAGGGCTTGTGTTCACCGAGCCCTTGAACGCTCCAATCGCCGTAGTGTGACGTTGTCACGTTCTTCCTACGCTTCTAACTGACTGCGGCTGACTCAACGAATTTATAATTCTTTAAACTGTGCGATCAAGCCTCGAGCGGTAAATACCAGGAGTGTTCGAGGCTAGTAGATATGGCAACGCTGCGCGTCCATCCTATTGGCCGCCTCGCAACGGTATTCTTTAGTGGGCTTTGATATAATTTTGTTCTTTTATAAAACGCGATATCAAAACAATAGTGGTTTTCTAAGTTCTGATGTAGCAATACTGGCGCAATAGTAAACTAACTATGCTTTCTTAATTTCGAAAGCGATCAGGTGAGATCGGATAGGCTCGGGCAAGTTAGAATGTTCTCGGGCACTTTAGTTGTTCGGTCCACTCACACAGCTGGCAGATTGACAGTTGTTATTCACTTGATTAATTGAGGTTAGGGGCGTTTTATAGCTACATGATTTAATTTACACTTGAGTTTCTTGCTGTATGTAAAACAGTATTTTGTAGCTTAGACTGCGACATCACACATCATGTCAGAGGAGTGCCACTCCAGATTTTACCCTGGGCACCAATCACTCCAGAATCGTCTTTGGTTACCATGTAAATAGTATTGCCCCTATGGTTTTCTCCTAAAAAGGGTCAAAATATCCATCTCTATATAAAATTGTAGTCTAGCTGTCTCAGAACTCTATCCTGAGGTTTCAAGTTTTAATATTTAACAGTTATAAACTCATTAAGGAGCTCGAGAGCATTTGGGACAACCAGTATTATAAAGATTAATCGTTTGTATATTTGTTATGATTTAACTACTAAAACTATATTAAAAATCTTCTCAAAAGATTAAGACGAAACTTTTATTGCTGTGATGGCTATAATTGTCACTTGAATGACATTAGCTATAAATCGTCACGACTGAACGAAATGATTTACTAATCATCATAAATCATCAGCTGAGTATTGACATCAAAGTGCAGTATTGTAGGTTTTATTGGTTATGTTGGCTAAATAGGCTGCACAGTGCGTTGAAATATTTCTAGGAGGAAGTTTCGGGAGTAAAAAGATCAACAAATAGTTTGTATAAAGCATTTGTCTAAAAATTCCATAATATACATTTTATAACTGCTCTTCTCTTGCAGTTTGTAGTACAAAATTACGTTCAATACACAATTTTTGTTTTAAATAATCAATAAATTTTAATGAAAATTAATTCTTTAGGGTATCTTAGAGAAAAAAAATTACATATTTATATGAATACTAGAGTAGGCACTTGTAATGCATAATATAAATAGGAATCATTATTATTTAGTATGTCCACAGTAAAAAAAAAGCACATGGTTTAGTTTCATAATTTGTAATTAGACCTCTGGGTTGGCAAAATAAATTGTAGAATGCATTTAAAATATCTAGACAAATGTTTAGGCAGTAAAATTATCAATATATAGTCTGTATAAAGGGTGTGTTCATCTATACCATATAACTTTGTAACTATTCTTATCTTGTAGTTTGCAGTACAAAAATTATTTTTAATATACATTTTGTAAAAAATTATCTATAAAAAAAATTCTTTTCAGTATTTAATTTAGAGAAAAAAAATTTATTACATACTAGTGGACCTGGGAATGCTTCGCTATTGCTCGATTTAACTTTAATGATGGTTATCCCGTTTCATCCTTTCACTTAGGTAATCGAATTGCAAATTTTTTTATATCAATTAAGAATAATACTAAATAATTTTAGATTTATAGTTTGTAGGAGTTGAGTGCAATTTATGTTTATTGTATAGGGGTAGCTACCCCATTTAAATCTTTTTGTTTGTAGAAACGATATTCTCTAAAAACATCCTGGTATTAATTATGTGTAAGTTGTGAAATTTTAGTAAAATTAGTTGAGTAGTTTTTGAGAATATAGAAAAAGTAGGTGGATTATAATTAAATTTTATGTGTAGTTATTCCATTTTATCACTTTGACTTAAGTAATCAAATTACAAATAGTTTTGTATATCCCTTACGCATAATCCTAAATATTACATAATTTTAGCTTTATAGATTGTAGGAAGTTAGTTTAATTTATATTTATTGTATAGGGGTAGCAACCCCATTTCAACCCCTTCCAATTGTGAATCTAAACCATCCAGGGACTCTCTGAAACACAAGAAAAATTTCATCAAAATTGGTCCAGCCATTTATTAGGAGTTCAGTGAAATACAGACGTACAGAAGATTTATATAATATATACAAAGATTTATATGAATACTAGAGGATCCACCTGCACCGTATATAAATAGGAATCATTTTTTAATATGCACACAATAAAAACCTGCATATGATTTAGTTTTATAAATTGTAATGTATATTTGGGCAATATACACTTGGCAAATGCTTAGTGGATTTCAATATTTCTAGGAAGAAGTTTTCACAGTAAAAAGATAAAAAAATAGTCTGTTTCTATAAAGCATTTGTTTATCTATAACAAATAATTTGTATTACTATTCCAATCTTGTAGTTTGCAGTAAAAAATTACGTTTAGTATACATTTAAAAGAAATCAATATATCTTTATGAAAATACATTCTTTAGAGCAGGGGTTCCCAACCTTCTAGTAACTGCGTACCACTTAAAATTTTTTAGACATTTTGGCGTACCACCAGTCCTACATTTTCTTAGAAACATATATTTACCATTGGAAAAGTATCCAATTGGTTGTTTATTTTAATTAAATTACTGAGAAAACTTCATATTTAATTATTGTTTTTCTTGTATTTTAATTTTTCAACATTTTATCAAGACAACAATAAATTTAAATACATTTTTTCGTTTTTGCATGCAAATTTTTATTTGAAAATATATAGAGATGTATGTATATTTAACAACTTTATAATAAAGGAAAATTAAAACGATTATGTCAGATTACATTTTTATTTATCACTCACACGTCTAAAACATAGTAACATTTCATATAATTAGTACAAACTAAGGCTAAGCAAAAGAACCATTAACATCGTCAAAAACAACATGATTAATTAGATTAGTGCGAAACTTGTTGTTGTTTGCCTGTGATTAAAGTTTCATCATCAGGAGTAATGGAACTTAGCTTTATTCTTAAGTCCTCTTCAACACTTTATTCTGTTTCTATGTTTATTTCTGATCAGTTCAAAAAATCCACTCTCACACAAGTAACTTGTAACGAATGGCATCAAAACTACCGTAGCTTGTTTAAAGGTTTCTCTTTAAAACTGTCTTTCGCGGAACTATCTTCTATTGGATCAAAAAAACTTTCTTTTAATTATTCCAACTCATTGGGTGAGGTTCCCGAAAAATGATTTCTTATCCACCCGGGGAGAGCCAGCGCCTGGCGGACGGGCAGCAGAGTAAAGTTTGCGGCTCGCGTACGCAGAGGCCCTTATCGTAATTGCTCGTATCACACACGCGTACCACCTGCAATGTTCCAGTGTTGGAAATCCCTGCTTTGGAGTATCTAATTTAGAGAAGAAAATGGTTACATAATTATACGAATACTAGAGGAGGCAACTGCAATGCGTATTATATAAGGGGGGGGGGGGGGGGGGATCGGGAAATAATAATAAAAACCACACAATAAAAACCTCCATTTGAATTAGTTTAATAAATGTAATGAGTCTTTGGGCAATATATATATTTGGTACAAGTACAAAATGTAGCTATTTCTAGAGGTTTACTTGTAATGTTTCCAATACCGGAACGCTGCTGGAAGTGAGAAAAAGGGGTCCAGGGGTACTACCCCAAAAAAAATTTTAATTTTCACTTTTAAAACCCCTACTTTACGTATGTTTGGTGAGTTTAAGGATGCAGATAATATGTTTATTTTTTAAGAAAAGTGCACACGTATATGTAACTATATTTGTATTTGTGAATAGCACGTAGCAAATTGTAGAGACACATACTATTTTAAGCAAGTGCTGGTCAAAATGTCTCTTATTTAGTCAATAGCCTTTATCAGAAATTTAAATCCTTGGTAAAAGTTTCATGGCGAAAAAGTTAATAATATTAATAAAAGTTGTAAGCACCGCTGGTTTTTAAATTTTTCGGCCGCCTCAACTCTGAATCATCGGTCTTGATGTCAACAAGGCGTACCACAGACTGGCAAAATTGTATCTGGTGCTCTCAAGTTGTTTTGATTCCGAGCTGAGGGACAATGGTGGAGGCTTTACTGTAGTTGGCTCGCATAGTCGCAACGCACTATAGGGTAGGGATATCTTGAGGTTTTTCGATTGGCGGACGTATAATTCTAAAGCGAGTGTTGAAGGGTGATGGAGAGAGTGGATGGTCCAGTGCAACGTTAAAATAAAACGTAAAAACAAAATTAATAAACAGCAGTACCGGAACGGCACCCAGTAAATCCCTGGCTATTTCATGAAGCATTTCAGTCCCAGACAAGGTTAACGATTCCAGGTAAAATTAGCAAAGATTTTTTAAATGTTCCTTCATTAATTTAAATGAATTCATGTTTTAGGTTAAGACAAAATAAAATCATAAAAATAAAATTATATACTACCTATGTTATGAACATTGAATTAAATTTGACCATTATAAATTATTATGTACGCGAGGTCATTCTTTGTTGCATGTGAGGAGACCGAGGGCCTCTAGAAAAGTTTTTCAAAATTCTCTTTTGGCGGTAGGACCGAAGGCATATAATTGCCTACCAAAGGAAATTAGGACCTGTGCAACATTAAAAATATTTTTACATAAATCCAAAGATTGGTTATTTAAAACAAGTAACATAGATAGTATAACCAATATTCTGAAATGATTATCTTTCGCTTTTGAGAGTTTTCTGGGGGTATCTAGGCGCAGACTTGGATGTACATAGTGTTTAGTTCTTAATTTTTTAGTTTAATAGTTTTAGTTGTGTTTTGTTTTACATAATGTTTGCGCAGAGCAGGCATCATAGTAATGCCGCACGAAAGTAAAATATAAATATTTCTGTGGACTGTAATATTAGTTCTATCAGTTTTATATTCTTTTTTCCTAGTCACCGCTACTGGATTTAGGTGACTAGATAATCCATGTAAATTTATTAATAAAATATCATGTACATATGTGGATAAAATATAAATAAATATATAAATAAATAAATATTATAGATTAAAACTCTTAATAGGTGTAGATATCTCACCTCCCCTTGAGGCGAGGGTCTAAATGATCTATCTTTTGATGATTGCTTTATATCCCCACGAAAATACAAATTTACCTTTCAAAATTATTAGAATAGATCATAAATACTTAATTCCTCATCAGGTCGTGTTTTTTTTTTTTTTGCACAATCAGCTATTAAACCATACTTTAAACATTAGTCCGTGTTTTCTGTTTTCATTGGCTGCTATGGCATTATGCAGTAAATAAGACATAACTACAAGTACGTTGATACAAGTTGTACCACATAAAAAGAGCACACGCATTCTTGAATCAGAAAATACCTCAATATTGTCACAAAACCACATTCTTGCATTTTAATTACCTGTTGTTACGAAAGTAGCACACAACCTGAATTCAATAGAAAGGTACTAAAGTTTTAACATTTTGCTTGAGACTGCCAATATGGAGACATATTTAAAAGGTGACATATGTATTGCAGTTGTAGTAGTAGCTTAAATAAAACTGATAGATTCACCAAAAGCAGTAACACAGAAATAAAAATATATTTTTTGAATAGTTTAGAAACACTTCCATCCCTCTCCAATAAAATTTGTTTTACATTAAAAACTAGAACACAACATGTTCATAAGCAAATAAATTGTTTAGTTTTTAAACATAAAAATCCATATTTATTGGTCTTACCGTTACAGAATAATAATATTGTCAGTGGTAGAGTTAAGGGGCAGCCCAGTTGGCGGAACGCTCTACTACTCATTCCATCTGCCAATTGCGTACTCTCCTGCATGAAGACATTGTTTCACAACAACTGTCTCTGACTATTCTTATAAAATTGTCTTTTACGATATCTACTTATACCTAATTTATATTTAACCATGAATAGTTTATTCAACAACAATTATATTTACATAGTAGGATTTTAAAACTAGAAACCCAAAGATAAGGAATGAGAAATGTTTTTAGTAATGCCGAGTTATGAGTCTGTTTCCGCAAAAGGGTAGTAAGTTGCCTTCCTACTGGCGCCGCCAGCTGCCTATTACTCTACCATGAATCGATATGGAAGGCTCAATTTTGTGTGCGTAATGGTTTGAACAAATTATCCCATCAAGTGAAAACACTGGCAATATTTAATTTTAATTTTAGGTTAATAACAAAAACAAACGAGACAAAACAAATATATTGGCTTTCTTTATCTCTGAAAGGGCAACTCTTTCATTCAGTTTCAACAAAGTCCTTATTTTATAATTCTGACATGAATGACAATAACAGTATAACTTCTTAAAATTTAAAATATTCTTTAGAAAACTACATGAAAATACGAGGGTCGTTCAATAAGTCTTTAGAAAATCCAAGAGATGGTGCATAGATCACCGTTTGTTTTTCAGAAGCATTATTACTCAGTAGTCAGCTGTTCAATTTTTAGCTTTATAGACTATGTGGTTTCATTTATGTCGTCGATTGAAGCAGAGAAATTTTGTTTATTTTTAAAAAATAGAAAAAAGTGATTTTCAAGGGGTCATAAAACCATTTGAAAGGGTAACACCAAAGTCGAGTTGGATGAAGTTCATGGCACATCTGCCCCTGCGTTTGCCACTGTTTATAATTGAGTAAATGAATTTAAACATGGCCGTATATCAACAAAAGTTGAACATCGTTCGGGACGTCTAGTAGAGGTGACTACTCCCCAAATAATCGATAAAATCAACGATATGGTGTTAAACAATCGGCGATTTAAAATGTGCGAGATAGTTGAGGCCTTAGGCACATCACAAGGTATTGTGTTTTCAATTTTACGCGAAAAACTGGGTGTGAAAAAAGTTTCAGCAAGTGGGTGCCGCGTTTGCTCACAGAAGAGAATAAACACAATCGGTTGTTTGATTCTGACCCTTTCGTCGCAATCCGGATGAGTTTTGTGTCGTATATAACTGTGGACGAAACATGGATTCAGAGTCAAAGGAACAGTCAAAACAGTGCATTTCTGAAGGCGAACGGGCTCCGAAGACGGTGAAATTGACTGGAAAGGTTATGGCCACAGTTTTTTGGGATGCAAGAGGAATTATTTACATTGCTTACTTGTAAAAAGGAAAAAAAAATAACTGGAAATTATTTTGCATCGTTATTGCATCTGTTGAGTGAAGAAATTAAAACTAAACATCCTCATTTCAAAAAGAAAAAAGTCCTCTTTCATCAAGACAATGTACGGCCTCATGTCTTAGCCTACACAATTTTGAACGAGCATATTTTGTCTACTAAAGGAATAATGAATTGTTTTCGTTCTGTGATCTCATTTTGGTCATCCCTTTTAATAATATTTATAAGGTTTACAAGACCCCTTCTACCCCTATTTTTCCGCCCTCTGAAGGGTTTCAGTTATTGAAAAAAATTTCTGGCAATAAATTTAATAAATTTAAAAAAGTTTTACATCATTTTGATGTGCTTGATATTTTGTCTACTAAGGTAGTAATGAGTTTTGGCTGTTCCTTACAGTAAGAGTTGGTTAAAAATATAGATAATATTTAGTAGGGATGATTTCTTCTGTTCTTTAACTCCTATTTTTTCTACCCCTTGAGCAAAAAATGGTAGGTACTTAAAAAATGTACGTTTTTTTTTTGGTTTACTATTGGGAGATACTAAAGCTTTTAACAGATGAAATATTTTTAATATTAAGTGGGTTACACCGATTTTTAATTAAAACAAAACCCTTTCCATATCTACCATCTTGCTAAAATTTTCCCTACTAATGAACTCGACCGAAATTTTCCACCTATTTATTTTATGTACCCTATTAGTTTGGAGGTAACTTATGCAAAATTACTTCAGTCCTTGTGTCCATAAAAACTGACATAGAAACAACTGACTTGGTTTTGGGGGTCTAGGGACCATGAAACAAAAAACTATGTCTACATTTGTCTGGATGTCTCCATGATAACTAATACAATAGGTACTTTCTTCAAAATCTACTTGATTGTGTAAATAACAAGTTTAATCGAAAGCAATTTTTAAATGTCAATATTTTCTACATTTTAAACTATGTTATAGCCTACTTGTGGTTGGGCTGTATTGGCAATTATCCAAAAAGAATTGGCAAACATTTTGTGCTCCACAAGATCTCTGTGATTAAAGAAATTAATTTAAATTTACCTCAGAGTTGTCAAATAAATTAGGTTACGAATTGTAGACAGGCTTAGTAGTTAAAATACATTCATGTTTGGATTTTGGAACCAAAAATGTAATTTTTTTAGTTATTGGATTTACATAAGACGTAGTTTTTTTACACTCAAATATGTTGTGAGTGATATGTTTATTTGACTAGGGACCACGAGGGACTCCAAACCCCTCTTTAAAGTTGTCTAGTCTGAACCTTTCGTGTGGGGAAATTTTTAAAAATAAACAGAATAACAAAACCACAACAAAATCCATATAAATATGTTGTGGGAGTTATGTTTATTTGTGTCTGGACAGCAAGAAACATCAATCTCCTCTTAATCGATGCAGCAGTCATATTATAAAGTTTTGTTGCAGCATTGAAATAAAATCTCACTACAAGTTTCTTAAAAGGTAACCACAAATTGTTATTAATTACCTATGGGTAGAGGTCAATCAATCCTTATAACTGCTATGACAAAGTTTGCAGTGCGAGTTCAAACTACACTGAAATAGTCATCGACCTAGTGTCACCTATATGAATGTGCCAATGTTGTGTTGTTTTAATTAACTGACATTTCCAGATGACTGAGAAATAAGTTAAAACGCAATATGCAAATGTAAATACGTTAAGAATGATTGATTGACAGCGTAATTAATTATAACCAACAGGTAATCAATTAGACTACACTCATAAATGTAGCAAATTTCCATGGAGTTAAGACCTCAGTCTTGAATAAATAGTAGAAGTCTTGACTATTTAAATAGAATATTTTCAAGACTTTAACAATATACGGATATCTTAAAACAAAACATTTTGAAGTGCCTTAAGAACGGTAAAATTAAAATTTGTTACTAGTGGGAGAAATGTTTTTTGCCTAACTTTTTGCCAGTTCACTTAGTTTACTGTTCATACGAAGAAGTTATACAATATTTTGTAAGCAATATATTTTAAGTGATTTGCAAGTAAAACTACTTCGGATGTAGAGAGAGCTTACAAATAAGGAAAATACCAGTGGGATTTACAGGTGTCACAAAAAACCTTAGCAGGTTGGATCGTATTGTATACATTAAAATAAATGAAAAATGTTCAGTAACTTTTTTCAAATTCTTAGTTTAGTCGCAATCTGCAATTTTTTTACAAAAACTCACTGTAACTCCAGGAATATGTAAGATATGAGTTGAGATTTTTCTATACGCATTTTGAATGTTACGATTTTCATGTGTACCAAACACCAAGAATTTATGTTTATAATTTTCAAAATGGCTGCCGTAATACATTTTTAACGTGGCATTTCTTGAAAACCACTAACTTTACAAGAGACAAAATATTTGATTGTTTTAACGACAAACAAAATGGTATTTTTGTCATCTCTGTAGGTCAAAAGATAACGGAGTTGTTGACAAAAAACTGAAAACATATTTTCTTGGTAGTTGTGTACAACATTTTAAATTAGCCTAAAATCAACGTTTCAGAGCAATGGATTTTATCTTGATTATTAAAACCATACGAATTCAAACATTTTGTTTTTAGGCTAATTAGCGGTTTTCAAGATATTCCATCTTAAAATTTTGTAATGGCTCCCCATTTTGAAAACTAGAAACACAAATTCTTGGTACACTTGTAAATCGTAACATACAAAATGCTTACACCAAATTTAAACTCAATATCTTATCTATTTCTGGAGTTACAGTGAGTTTTTGTAAAAACACAAATTGGCAGATTGTGACTAAACTAAGAAGAATTTGAAAAAAAGTTACTGAACATTTTCAATTTATTTTAATGTTTGCAATACGATCCTGTACAGCCCGCTAAGGTTTTTTGTGACACCCTGTATAGTTCAATCGTTCCGAACAACTAATGTAAAACCAAAAGTATTAATTTTTAATAATAATTATGAAATAGTTTGCAATCAAATAATGTTTACCAAAAATTATCAATATTGTTTTTTTGTATTTTTTTTTCTATTTTATTAGGGTTTGGAAGGGTTATATTTTTTTAAAGATCAAACCGTAACCCCTATACATTACTCGTTTGTCTGTATGCCACAGTATATTTTTTGCGGAACGAATAAATGCATCACAATGAAATTCGGTAAAGTTATAAAGCAAGCTACATATATTCCAATAACGAGAAATTTAATAAAAATGAATTTTTAGGGACCAAAACATATATGACTCAGTCCAGAGATTATTTTAAGTGTCGCCTAGTGACAGGTATTAATCCCGCTGCTGGGTGCCGAAAAGTGAAAATGCATCGATTCTATTTTTCGACTTTGCACTTTTGATGTGAATTAAAGAACTATTTTGTTACTACTTCTTATATGTTTGTTGTTGTTTATTTCTTGATTTATTTAAAAATTAAATGTGAAATATTTATGGATTTTTCATTTTACTTTCTCTCTATACTATAGTGATCACAAAAAAACTCAATGTTGAGATTTTTGTGGAAATATCTGTTTTGGGACCCCCTGAGTCCAAAAAAGTGGTTTTTACAAAATGTATGTCTGTATGTATACAAAGCTAGAGAGAAAACTATTCTATCGATTTCAAACAAATATGCACCATAGATGTCAATTAGGCCTGTATATATGGACGAAAAAAGGTTTTGAAAATTTTTGAAAAACAACCCCCTTTTTGGCCCATAAAAACTCCAAAAAATCAGTTATTATTTTTTTATAAAAAACCGGCTCTAACGATTTTGTTCGAATTTGGCTTATTTGTAACCCTTAAAGTACCCAACCATATGCAAAAACCGCACCTTTCTAAAAATTCTCATTCAGCTAATAATAATAATATTTATTAGTTACTCTCCTATTTTAATGTATTCTCTCTCCTACTTTAACACAATTATGAAGTCACAGTGAATCTGTATAATAATTTAAATATGTTTGTGAGAAAGTATGTGCCAGTTTATGGTACCGTTTATTTTATTATTAAAATGAAACAATTTATAGTGTTGACTTATTTGTAAGCCTATCTCAGTCTGCACATACTTGTCTTAATTTACATATTTTTAAGAAGACAAGTCTTTGAATTTGTAACAAGCCTCCATGCAATAATGTGCAAATAACAGTTTAATGTACTGATTGAATATACACAAATCTAATTAATCCATTTAAAAGTTTCCTACTGTCTAAAGCATGTTTTTCTCATACATTTTTGCCAAAAACTCTTCATTTGCAGAACTACAAAATAACACGTTAAAATTTTTAATCTGTTTTAGGCAGCCTTATCTGTCAGAGTGAACCGATTGCCACTTTATTTATCTAGTTAGTCTTGTCTCACTTGAATGGTCACACA